>JAVQJF010001862.1:0-36829 GCA_036023855.1 Gadopsis marmoratus
TGTCGCATTCTTTTATTCTTTTATTTATTTCTCTTTATATTTCCACATTTATTGTCGTATTCTTTTATTCTTTTATTTACATATTTATTCTTTATTGTGGCACTCCTATCATTCCATAGGTTAAAGGTTGAGGACCATGGACAACACAGAAATCCAGTGACCCGCGAAACCTCCTGTGACAGTTAGGAACTCATTTTACTAATTGCTCAAATTTATCTAATTACAGTTTGGTCACAAGGTATTTTGTGTCCAAAGGGAAAACAAATCTGCATAGAAAAAATACGACACATTTGCATCATTGCTTGCACCATATCCCCTGGAAAAAAAAAGATAAATGATCAACTTTTTGTTAAGGCTACAATACAAACAAAAAGATTGATAAATGTGTTCTCTGACCAGATGTTTTGATTGCCGGGATAAAAGAGAGGTCATTCTTCACAATGGCCTCATGCTGACAAGAAGAGGAATTTAGCTGCAAGCGTGTGAAACAGGACAGAGACAAAAGAGCCAAATGAGTGATTAAATGATTTAGCAGGGCTCAGATTCATGTGTTTGACTGTCGTGACGTGTTGCCCAGAAAACAGCCAAATACACACGCTCACAACCCCTGCACACACTCTGAAGTCATCACTGGTGAACAGCTTCCTTCAAAGGCTTCTATTCAACCCCAGGAGACAGCATTACCTAGCAAATCACAATCATGGGACTGCTGCTACTTAGCGGGTTCGGGTCAGTGCGCTGGTGAGCTGCCCCACACTGGACTGTCAGTTATGCAACTAACATGAACCATCTCAAAATGAAGAGGCCTGGCCCAAATTAGCGTATTCTCTCCTTGCTTCCATTGTTGGGGTATTTAAATATCAGAATCATCAGAAAAGGGTTTCCTGCAGGTTGCATTCCGGGTCTATTTTTAAAGATCTTACGTTTGTTCACACCATGATTGATCAGGTTTTCCTCAACAACACCAATGCGGCGAAATAGCCTTACGTCCAGATATTGTTAGAAAAGACGGGTGAATTATGACATCCCAGTAGCTTCCTGCTGCCTCTGCGTCATTTTTATTTGTTTATAAAATATCCAAGGTGTAACATTTGGTGTGGCTGCTCAGAATAGGAAGCATGAGCAGGTCGCTTTAATGGTTTTTGGCTTATCTGACTTCCACAGTGGGAATGTAATTAGCGAGCTATAAGGTGAAACTGTTTATTTTCACAGCAACCATCATAGGATATCCTCTTATTCTGCATGTGTCTCATGACAGAAGCACAGCAGTAAATTAGTATGCCCCTCCACAACATTGATCAGGGATTTTGGCAGGACGTCAGCATGTGAATTCCTTTTGGCCAACCTTGCAGATCAGCAGTTTGGTCAGAAAATCAATTTTGGTGTAACAGCTGTGCGAATAAATAAATGTATTACAACTTATTCTAGCACACGCGTTGTGTATTCAAAAGAAGATTTATCACAGTTGTAACCAACTATTTTTGTTTGGAATACAAGTTTCTTTTACAATGAGTGCATCGAAACCAGCCTCTGCAATTTGGTCCTGGGCTGATACTGCTTATATATGTCTATCTCCGAAGAGATTTATATTTCCACTTCATGTGTTCACTTGAAACTGGCAGACTCACAAACGCATAGAGGACCTTTTATTAGGGGGATCAGTTCCCCTCAATTGTTGCGTGTGGCTCCTGGCTCTTTGCCTATTTATTACCATTGTAAAGCCGTTAGCCTGTATCCCCCACCTCTACAAAAACATTTTTGAAAGGCTTAGTCAGGGGTCTGTGATGCCATGACAACAGCTCCAACATTATAGACTATCACGTTGTACGTATTTCTGTGGGGAGATCACCAAGGAGACTTTGCTAACTAGCCACATTAGGATTTTGGAACAGAGGAACAGCTCAGGGGCTCATCGCTGAACATTGATCACTTTGAACAGATATGATCGTAAATGTATACTTTTAGATTTGTAACAGCACAAAATTGACATCACAAAAATGGACGTGTTTGAATACCAAATCAATTGATGAATTGCTGGCACATATATTACATTATTTGCTCACAATTATGGAAAAAATACAAGATTATTTTATGATGACTTCAAAGAGTAGTATAACAATATTCTGTACAGTGTAACTGTCTCCTGTTAATCCACCCCCAAGATAACACTAGACTGTTTTAGGGCTTTATGGCGAGCTGCCTTCCTGGATGCTTTAGGATAACATTAACTTCTCTGGTATGAAATCAAGTTCATAAATTAATAAAATGTAGTTTGCCAACTGATAAGGATGGACTTTGTACAGTGGGAAATGTCATTTCTGGCTTTAATCCAGTATGAATAAAACAGTATAAGCCCTACACAGTTTTTTTATGCACTTGTGTTTATTTACAGTCATAGTTGGGTAATAGCGGCAACACAAAGAAGAAATAGTTTTCATTGATGTATAATGTACTACATATCTGTCCGCACAGCTGTGCAGTTCAAAGATCACATTCAAATACGCAATCATGGATAAGTAGCCTATATTTTATTTAAAATCAGTATTAATTACATTTTGGCCTCTTGCGCTCAGTGGAACAAGCTGTAAACATTAACAGTGACATTTTAAATCATGTGTTACAGTTATTATCACCGCAATAGATGCGGTGATAATAACTGTAGGCATAAATAAGACCCTACGCCAAAAGAGGTTGACCACTGTATTACCTGCCAGTGGAATTGAAACTTTACTATACGCGTGTTCGCTGAACCTGGTGTCTTGCCATAACAAACGCTTGCGTTTTACACATCCAGTGGACATTTAGCAACATTAGCATTAATTTTCATTCATGTTTCTTTCCACCTGGTGAACTTAAGTCCAACATCCTCTCTTTTATTTTTTAGCTCTCTTTTGGGCTCCACTAACTCCTGAGGAAAAAATTGTGTTCTTAAGCTGCTAAAGTGCTACACTATATTCACCAGTCAGTCGCTAACTTTGTCTGTCTACCGTTTGGAGCGGGGCAGGTAGTGTACAGTGGGTTTATTCCTGCTGCAGCTGAAACTGAGGTTGATGAAAATCTTGATTGGTGCAGCTTTAAAGGATTTTTTTAATGAATAAAAAACTGTGATGTGCATTCTGTGGACAGAAATATAGCCTATATTCCTCCTAAAACAACAATACAGAGCAGCACTTACAGTGATTTATGACAACCTGACAAAATCTACGGCAAGGTGGTTCATTGGGAGGCAAAATATGCACTGATCTTAATACATAAATTGTGCACAGGCCTCTCTCTGGTCAAAGTATACCATATACCATGTGCAGTAAATCTTAGTAGTGATATACAGTATATTATTGTAACATGAATTCGTCTCACCAACTCTAAAGTGCTTGTGATAAAAGAAAACAGGAGTAACTGGTGGTACCACTGTCTCGGTGGAGTTATTTCATACCATTCAGGCTGATCTAATCAAATAATCATCTTTTACATCCTGAATTTTACAGGCATACCCACTGAGATTAAACAAAATATCCTGTAACCATTGAACATTCAGGCTAGGTGTAGCCTCAGAAAAACTAAATGGAAATAGCATTTACACTGCAGGACTAATATGAGGAAAATACAAAATGAAGCAAATGGTGCTTAACCTATAAAAATATATATATGAAAAGTATGTTTTCTTCATTCTAAAAAAGGACTCGCTCAATGACATATCACTGTAGAACATCAACAATGGCATTTTATTTTTTCCAAATTAGCAACAAAAGGGCTTTCTTCTGATCCTAGCTGGGAGATACCAACAGCACGAGAATCAACATGATCAACACATTTCTGAGTCCCCGTGGAGACAATTAAGTAGGCCAAATTAAATCAAAACAAATCAAGTTAAGTCAAATCAAATTGCAGAAGTGTTCACGGACGTTAATGCGGAAGAATATCATATATTACATTTCCTGATAACAGCTGAAAATGAATGCATCATGATGAACATTTCACCAAGAGTCTATGAGAGGAATAACTCAACACTGTTACGCTAAACAAAGCGGCCCGTGATGTCAGATACGAGAACCATCTCTGGCCACAATGATCTGCGCTTAATATCATTAGTATTATCCACTTTATTGGCAAGATTGCCTATCTGAAAATGTTGATTCATAAGTCCAGCCACAATATAAACTTAGATTGAGTTGAGAAATGGATCTACTGGTGCGTGTGTAATAACACTGAAGATGTCATCTTTCTTTCTGTTTGTCCCCTTCCACATGGAGGTCAATGTGTCAGCAGCAGAGCAACGCTCCTTGGAAGTCTTAGGGAGTCTACATGAGGGTGGATACTTGCTGTCATGGGAGATTGACCCTCTGGCCTTTGGGGTGTACATGCTTAGCAAACCTCCTGCTCCTCACAGAGGCTCGGCCAGATAACTATAATGACATTTAGGAAATGTCTTTAAAGTTCAGTTGTCAGTGTTTGTCAAACCCCTTTGTGAAATATGATTACACACGTGATATATTTTGTATCCGCATTTCAGACAACTACAGATTTATAAAAAAAAAAAAAATGGAGATAGAACATATTTGTATGATCACAACTGATACACTCTTGTTGTGTTCATGCCCTTGTCTGAATAAACAGCGGCCGTTAAGTCCAACATTACTGTATGTGCGGTAACATCTGTTCAGTGCAGACTTTGTGGATGCACAAGAGAGTAGGTGTGGGAGTGTGTACGGATGTGTAAGGCCATCTGTTTTCATACTGAGAAGGGTAACAATGAAACCACATTAGACATTAGACTATGTGCTGATAGAGACACTCAATTAGGCCTCTGGAATAATGACAATTAAACTGACTTTCTTATCATACAGTAAGCTTTATTATACCACACATACAGACATTGTGCTTGGTGTACCACTCTGTATTTACACAATCAAGGAGGAGCACAAATGACTCCACATACACGTATACGTTCAGTACTTCAGACCAGGATTTCATGGGAGGGTAGTTAGAGGACAATGCCTGCAAATATGCTCAGCAGTATTTTAGGACGTGTCCTCAAATATTTCTAATTTCACAGAGAGAGTCTTAAGTCTGGAGTCCCACCCAAGACAGAGGGTCCATAAATTTTCTCGCCTTGTGTTTCCCAAGTTGAAAACAAAATGTTCTCACGTAGCAGTTAGTGTCTGATGAAACTGACACTGAGAAAAAGCAACAAAACACTGAGCTGTTCTCACTCCTCTGTCCTAATCGCTTCATCTTAGAGGAGGGAGCATAGTGAAAAATCCTGTGGCTTTATTCATTTATTAATTATGATTCTAGGGTAATAGGGCATTTTTTCATATCAAAATTTAACCTACCATTACTTCCACTGTACAGTCAGCGAACACATCAGATTTAATGATACCAGGAAGAATGAACAGGAAACCTGCAGGATTTTTGTCTACAAGTTAACATGTCAAAGGATTCAATACTGGTGGAAACACAGAATAATTCATTCATTCATTCCTTTTATCTATGCTTGTGGATCATGATCAATGGGGAAATGGGGACAACAGGCACCCCTCTGTGGCTTTAACCCCAAAACCTCTTGCCAGATGATCACATGCCATGCCAAAGAGTCCCTAAAAGGTTGACTATCGTTTCTCTAGTGCCAAATACACTTTAACATAATACAGAACAATCGTACTGCAGTGATTGAAATATGATTTTGTGTATGGGAAGAATCTGGTCTATGCAGAGCTGTCCCCCCAAAGATCTCTCATCTTCTGGTCCTTTACAAATGTCTTTCATCCTTTGAACAAACATCCTGTAAATTACGTTTTCTAAGACTGACAGTAGTGTGATACCTTTGTAGATCTTAAAAAGGTTAAGTTCACCTTTTGCTGATATCTTTATAAGATGTCTTGTCATCCAAATCTCATGGTGTCTATTCTTTCTCCCCTGTTGCTCTGGGCCAGACCAGATGGCTGGAGTTAAGCCAACACAGACTGATAACTGCAAATGTGTTGTACAGTCCACCAGAAGCCCTTTGGTGGAGTGACAAGCTCAAGAATAATGGCAAATACAAACTAATCTAATGAGAAGAAACTTATTTTCTATGCCTCACCAAAAGTGGAAGCTTGAAGCATCAAGCATCCTTATACAAATTCAGTGATAGAGACATGTTCACACCGTAAAGGGAGAGACTTACACATCTGTACCCGGTACAACTTGATCACTGGAGGAAGCATTTTTGCCCACAAGGTTGGCACTCAGCCTCATGTTCCATCTAGATTAGGAGCTATGTGACGAGGAGAACCACCTTGATGCCCTCTCTGGCAGGATGTAAAGCAGGTCTCACCTATCAACAAGTGTACAAGGAAACAACAACATGAGGAATGGCTATAAGCAGAGACCACGCAGAAGATGGAGACACGACAAAAGAGAAAGGAAGCCGTGAACAATCATCCACGTAAGACCAGTGACAGTGTCAGCACAGGCAGAGTATATGCAAGTCCACGGGGAGGAGAAATTCTGACGTCATTGAGAATTTGGTTGCAGAAGCAGAGGAAACCACAGTCAGTGGAAACATGAAAGAGCTGTAGAACATGACAAGAGCACTTACAGGAAATAATTGCAGACCATAGAGACCGGTCAAGAATAGATAAGGACAGATTCTTCCACTGATAGAGCGGCAACTAGCTAGATCATTACAGCATAAGATATAATGATGAAATAAATTAATACATTGTCTGTTATAATACCTCAACAGGTGACATAATTCTCATCTCCAAACAGACAGCTTTCTCTATGGGATGAACTCTATTCAGTGGCTTTTATGTAAGCCAGGCCATTGCATAAGTGACTTATTGGCTTTAAGGTCTTAAAAGATGTATATATCTTTTCTTTTACATCTTCTTTGTATTTGTGTTAGTGTTTTTGGTGTGATGTAATTGTAATTTTACATGCATCTGCTGCACCAGTATCTACACAGTGCATCTAAACACTGATCCCCCAGAAAGAAGATTGTAAATGTGTGTAATTTTTGCCAAGGCACTTGATGGCTCTCTTACCATTGTTGATCTGAGTATGGAGGTAGTTGGAGACTTCACCCCCCTAACTAAAAGACAATAGAAGGAATTGGGATGCAGATGTGCACAATCTTGGTGGCAGCAGGAGATCAGATAGCACAATAGAAAGTTACGTCAAAGGTTTGTCCCATGATCGGTTTCTCTTTTTCCTATGATGGGAAAACAGAAGAAGTCAAATCTGGAAGTGGAAGGTGCTACTTAGCTGTGGGATTTGCAATTTAGGGAAAACAAAGAAAGAATCAAGGAACTCTTCAGGTGCCATTGTATCACAGCAGATCGTATCATCCAAGAGATTTAATTTAAAAGGTTTATGGCTTAATCACGCTTCATTTTGAAGGCAGAGGGGTTAAAATGCATCAGAATTTAACATTTTTGTGAAAAGGAAAAAAGTTGGAAAAGACCCCCCCCGAGCCTCATCCTAGACAAATTGACTGAACAGACAAAAGAATGCTATTTGTAGAAAGGATGAACTAGACGGAGACAGCCAGGATGCATATTAAACTTAGCAGACTGTTGTTTAGACAGGGCTGTGGTTTCCCGTTTGGACTCGCTAATGTGTCACACATAGCTCCCAGTAAATTACTGGCACAACCTTTCAGGCACCGCTAGTGTCACACATGCCTTCTACATTCAGGGACATTTGCGTCTTTCACTTTATCACACATGCCATGGCAATGCCGGAATAGATGGGGCAAGGGACAGTGCAGCAGATGACGTTAATGCAAATGGTTATGCGGAACATGGCGGGCGAGGAGCTGTTTTTATCTGGTGCCAATGTTCTTGTAATGTATTTAATATCCATCCATCTATTATCTATTCTGCTTATCCTTAGAGGGTACACCCTGGACTAGTCGCCAGTCAGCCACAGGGCTAACGAATGGAGACACACAAACATTCACTCACAGGGCAAATTAGAACCATCAGTTTGGATGGTGGGAGGAAGCCGTGGTACCAGGAGAGAACCCACACGGACATGAAGAGAACATGCAAACTCCACACAGAAAGGCCCTAGCCGACCGGATGTTTGAACCCTCTTGCTAGCAGTGCTAACCCTGTATTCAATATTCAGTTATCAAATCACCCAGGAAAACATTGGCAAATATGTCATCAGCAGAGTCTTGTGATTGTTTGCTCGCTCCCAGTGAAAGCGTCTTTTGTCAGACGGCCATAACCCTGTATGTGCTTTTCCTGCAATGTTACTGCTTTCATGCACAACACAGTCGTAATGGAATTTTTCCTGAAGAGGTGAGAAATTGGCAGCACAGATTTCCCTGAATGTCGATCCCTGCTCCCATTCACACATGACCCCATGTAGGAAATGTTCTTGAACATTTCATGGATAGACTGCATGTGTGAAAAGGGTTATTGCGTCAGTCAGTGTTGAAATATGTTCAACGACTGTAATGATTTATGGTTATGCACGAGGAGTACTGACTCAGCAAACACTAATGCTGACCACAGGTTGACCTTTGTGGCTGCTGTTTTCTATCTTTATAAGAAAAGAGTGTTGTGCATTATGACGGAGACTGAGAGCTTCTAGAACATACATTTCTGCAAGATTGAAATGAGGCTTTATGTTAAATCTACGCTAAATCAATTACCAGTGATATAATCATCCTTTGTCTGCACAACTCCACTCACTTTTTCCTACCTACACAGAGACAATTCTGCCTGCTGGGAAATGAGAAAGCAACCCCCTTTCCCTTCCCATATCCACCAGCTTGTCCAAGAAATCCTGCCTCTGTTTGAGTCATTGGTGATGGACGTCAAGGTCTTTGATGTGGTACAAATTAGTGGGTAGAACAATGTGGGAGAATGCTGGCCGCCTGGCATGTTGGACAGTGTCCCATGCTGTCTACCAGTTTCGTGGTAATGATCAATGACAATATTCTGAGTAGAAGCTCCTGGGTGAGGAAGACAGTCACATTAGGGATTCAGGTTCCTCTGAGTGGCCTTGTGTTAAAAAAAAAGCTGTCCTTGAACCACATGGGGAAAGTGACTGACTGTAGCGTCTGTGTTACTGTAAAAGATGTCTGACGTGCTCAGGCAGCTTTAAACAAGGCATCACATCCTGGCCTGACGTAAATGCAAACAAAATGTCCCTAAAGGGAGTGATAAAATATTACAGTGAGCTATTATTATGGTAACTCTTTGTATTTTTTGATTGTAAAAAAAAAAACCCTCACGTGTCATGCTGTATGAACCCCTCCTCACAGCAGTAAAGATCCGGTGGAAGTAGCTAATTTTTTTGCATTTTGATGAAAATCAAGTGTAAGTACATGTAACAAACCGAGCATAGGAATAGACACTGGAGAAGTGGTTGGAGAAGATGTCATGGACACATGTCAATGAGGAAACATTTTAGATTTTGGATGGAGTATAATTTAAGATTCAAGAGCAATCTTTGCAGTATTTTTCATTCTTTTAACCCTTATACAACTTGGACGCTTACCAAATGACCATTCAGTGATTGCTTAAAAACAGGTAATTATGTACTCTGTGCACCCCTCCCACAACCACAGACAGATAATTCTATAACATTGCAAGCATTTCCAGGATGCCCTGGTGTCACGGTTACATCTTACATACAAAGCATTGTGTGCGCAGCGTTGGAAATCAGCGAGGGCAGATAATCAGTGGGAGGTGGACTGGGATCTGAAGCAGGAGTTCATGGCTGGCAACGGGGCAGGTGTTGACTCCAAAGGCACAGGATCTTCTCACACAGTGCTGGTCCCCAGGGTTCATAAAGGACTCTCCTGTCTCCTATTCTGTAGTAGCCACTGCCTTATCAAGGGAAGGAAATAATGTGGGAGCTGCTTCCCTGCATTGTGTGTGTTCTTGTTCTCCCTAGTGAGAGGAGGCTGCATTAGTCAGCAGGAGGAAGATAATGCAGTGGGGTGGCTCAAGGTAAGATTATTCATGCTATCGAGGAATATCAGTTGTTTTTACTCATAGGGCACAAACAAAAGGAACCTGAGAGATTATAAAGTAGCTGCGTGTGGAACTATGGTAGAAACTATAGGTGAAAACAGTGAATACACAGCATACCCTCCCTAAATATGAAATGGTTGCGTTCAGTCCACACGAATCTTCCTTCACACTCCATCAGAACAAAGTTGCCACAGTTGGTGCTCTTAAAGCTCCCTGTTTATCCGCCAACAATAAGTGACTGTCCATCCACCTAATATTCATTTAACAGCTGAGTTGTGTGGCTGCATAGTAAGAGGCCTGTCCATTCACTTCCACTGGCAACCAACCTTGCCAAAGAACACACTATGCCAACTTGGTAGAAGAACAGAGGATGTCCTTTTCCTTTACTTGGATGGATATCAGCACCGTAGGTGTCCACATCATCGCTTATCTCTCAAGACATCCTCCACGCATAGCCTCACTCGATCGGAAAGCTAGTGCGAGAACAGATGGATGACTCAAACAGATGATCACGCACAGTAATACTTGGAGATGAGCACTAGACCTTGCTAAGATGTTAGGAGGGATGTTAGGTTGACCAGTGAAAGCTGTATTCATGTTTTCTGCTTAATGACATCCTGAGCTGCTGCTCAGCTGCCAGGCCACGGCTCTGTTACAAAACAGACTTGTAACCTGACCAACACTTCCCCTGAAAGCAAACTTGATCCATCAGCCACAAGGCGTTTAGAGGGGTCCTCTCTTGGGAGTGATGCATCTTATTAGACTTATCTTTCAGGAGACTCCAAAACTTCCTTATACCCATAGATTGTCAAATTAGTGGCTATTGCTGATACTCTTATCACCTGGCCAGGAATTATATCTGGTGCCCTCTCATTATTCTCCAGTGATCTGCCAGCAAACAGTCAGTCTCAAACTAATGGACTGTCCGCTAAACCCCTGCGATCGTCCAATAATAGCCTCATGAAACCGTAATAAGGCATGGCAACCTGCCAGGCTTTGGATTTATCCACATACTGAAGTGGTGTGCATGGGGTTGTAGTAAGAGCAATACTTATACGGAGTTGGGAGGGTGGTGACTTCTTTTAGTCTTTACAAAAACCAAATACAAAAGAGCAAAAGGGTATGGAATGTGCTCTAAGATAATCTAATGTTAGCATTCAGTGTTATTTCCAAAGCCAAGAGGCATGTCATAAGCACATTAATTAGTGGGATAACAGTTTTGAAAAATTACAGTTTTGGACTGGAAAACCCTGTGAGAGCACAGTGTATAGTTTAGAGTAAAAACAGTGGTTCTGTCCTGCTCTCTATTTGGTTTGGGGAAGTTTACACTCCAGCCAAACTTCCGTTATATAGCGTTAAGTTTGTCAAATACCGCGGTTATTCCTCATCCTCACATTGTTTTCTGTTTCAAAAGTGAAGCATACTGTGTGAAAATACAAACATTAAATCAGAAATCTAACCACCCTGTTGCTTTTCCAAGCCATCCCAGGGTTACATTAGAACAACTAATATTTTAAAAACATTTTTATCTACAAAGCTGTACTATGTTCTAGAGCAATGCTCAGTATTTTAAGATTATATCATGTATGTAGCCATCATCTCAGCATTTAAGACTCTTTTACAGAGTTCTTGTTTTAATCAATCAAATGAGAAGCCTGCTTTTGTTTACTTCAGTGTGAAATGGAAGACTCAAAGGTTACAAAGTTACTAAGAATTCCGAGTGGTTAATCTGCCTCTGTTCATTTATATGCTAGACCGGAAAGCTTGGCAGGTATAGCAAAGGTAATTTAGGAGGGCTTAGTGAGCAGTCAATTAACGCACATTGTCGCACCAAAAAACTAGCAAACATGGCAGCAAGCGCCATACCTCTCCCTCGAGAAAGATAAATATAGTCACAGCTTTGTCTCTGCCCACTGGCATAATGGGGTTAGAGGGGTGAAGTTTTAAAGCCATCACTTTGAATGTCACATTATTTGATGCAGATAAAATGCGTCGGATGTAAAGCCTCTCATGTAATCACAGCACTATTTTGGGAAGTGATATGTGCTAATTTCAAGTTGCAGAGATCGAGGTTAGACAACTGCAATTGGGATGGACCCGAGGACATAAAATACTCTGACCGCTTCAGTCCACCTTTGAGCTTTACCTCTTTGAATGAGGGCAGGTCAGAATATAAATATCACAAAGTGTGATTACAAAATCTCTGGTATCTGAAAAGGTTACGTCTACTTTTTTTTTTATTGAAACCACTGATGAGATGTTGGCTCTTTCCTTTGAGCTACACAGCAATGAGAGGATCTGCAGCCGTCTTTAATGCAGTTTCCTACTAACCCCCCCCCTGTAGTGACGAATAAAAGCTATTGAGGCAACTTGGGTGTAAGGCCCCTTTAGTTGAAAAGGGATCAAATGTGTGAGCAGAAGGCTGTTTCAGACCTGTATGTTAATGAGAGCGCACTGCCAAGAGGCTGTTGCTGCAGCAGCTCAGCCTCAGGATGTGAACTGAAGCATAAGCTGAGCTGATAAACATTTGACACTGAGCTCCGAGAAAGCAATATGTTTTCAGACCATTCCTGGATTGCAGTTTCAAACACCAATAATGCAGTACGGCTGAAATACATGTAAAAATGGTGATGCAGCATGGACGCGCTATTAGTCACCACACATGATAAGCTCTTCGGAAATGACCCTCCTTTTTGGACATTTGAAATACGTCGTAATTTCCTTGTCAAATTCCATTGGGGAGTGTCTCTGCCAAAATGAGAAGTCACCTAGAAGAAGACAGAGTCATGCTGTCCCAGAGCATGCAGAGAGGACATTTCCATAAATTAGACCACTTTGATCTGAGCATCATGCAAGTCGATTAGTTCACTAAAATGTGCCTCGGTTTATTTCCTGTTAGTCAAATGGCCTGTAGATCAAGCAGTGTAGGCTGTGAGAATGTCACTAAATGGCAATATCTGACACTCGAACTGAAATATTCTGCATGCATGATGAAGATGTGACGTTGGTTTTGTTTTCCATGGAGCATTTTTCACGATGGGTCAACAGAGCAGATGACATCTACAAATCAAGGCCTATCAGGCATAGGGCCAGTCATTGTGACAGCCTTTTTCCAAGTTCAAAACATGCCTTCCAGACTGGACTGGTTGGCTTGTTTTGTTTTGGAAAGTCTGATCTGTTTGTTGCATCCTGTCTCAGTGGGTAGCTGGTGAGCTCCATCCACTAGTGTACATGTTTGTTTGTAACGTGCATAGTCTTATGGAAATGTTTTTATCCACAAATAGTTTTTAGCCATTTTCTTCAAAAACAAATATCTACTTATTCAGATAATGTTTTATGCCTGTAATACAGAAAAATGCAGTCAAAGATTCTTGCACAAATTATAGGCCTTTTGGAACCGACTTCATACTTTTGTATGCAGTGACAGATAAGACATTATCATGTTTTCTTACACAACACTATTGCACAGTATTATTCCTTTACATCAGATATCATGGCCATTTTCACACAGAAGAACTGATCTTTACCCATAGTGCACTGGTTCTGATTACTCTGCTTCCCAAGAACATACAAAGACCGCAGAAGCTTCTGTAACCAGATCAATCTTTGTCTACTTTCCCTTCAGCCCATTTAAATCAGTAGAAATAATTCCTACCAATAATGATTATTTGGGGAAAGTAAAATGGTAGGACAGGAAACATCACTATTGACAAAGCACTTGTACAAATATTAGGATAACACTCTGCTGAACTCAAAATAAGGAAGGTGTGGCATGTTATCTCAACTCGGTATCCTGCCATTGTAAGATGGGATGGAGGAAAAGCACCATTAAAAATCACAAATTGAGCAAAAAACAACAACAACAAAAAAAAAACTGATTCAGGAGATGTTTATTACTGAATTTCCACTGTAGCAGATCACATACAATAGGGACAGAAAAACTGGGCTTTGTGAAATAAACCTAACCTGTGATCATTTGAGGGGAGAAAGACACCCTTCTGATCATTGACGGCTTCATGTAGATCCAGGCTTGACCCTCCAGTATCAGATTTAATGAGAGCCTTTATAAGTTGCCTCAGAGGTCAGAAGGTCCATATAGAAATCACTTTATCTCCACTGGTATCAGGGAATACCTTGCATTCATCAGGCTTCCATCAGGCCACACACGAAGTTCACATTAATGGACCTAATTAATTTTTTTTTAAATGACAGGGCTGTCTGCAGTGCTGGAATAGATTACATCAACGCCAACATATTTCATCATCCCAAGAGCACATGAACATTACATCACACTGAAAAGGATTTCCAGTAACAGAGGGGGGGGGAAGAAGATCACAGAAACTAAATATTAAAATGAAATTGTGCAAAACATCCTGAGTAAGATTCATTGTAACAAGTGAGTGACGTTTTATGTATTTACAATGTTGTTAAAATGTATGAACCTCATTAATTCCACAACTTTGAAAACCTTTGATTCGTATCGGGTGGTATGAACTGCTTAAGCTGACACGTTGATACGAAGACTTTTCTCATGCTTTTAGATGACATCATCATCATCATCTGCTAATGGAAGAGAAAAAGAGCTGGGAGAAGCCTCATGCCTTTTCGCTGTCTTGTGGGAGTTACTGTGTGCTCTATATTCTGTCCTGACTTTCATCTCCCCGTGCCTTCATAAATGTACTTGGTTTGGTTAAAAAAGAAAGGAAGCAAAATCTAATTATTAGGGAGTGATGCATAAAATACTGTTTTGATTCTTTTCTGAGCCTGAGGGAAACGTACAGTTCCTTGACCTTCTGAAATGACACACTGGGGGATAAGCAGGAGGCATTTGCCTCCCACCCCCCTCTCCACCAGATGGTGTAGCCATTGGCGTCAATGGAGGCATTTATAGCAACAAGGTGGGGTCTAACGTGCGACTGAGGTGGGAGAGTGTTGGCATACAATACTGCTGAAGTCCCATTCTCACTCCACATGACACGTCAGACTGAGCCATCACAACTAAAATCAACATAACATCCCAAACCATTTTCCTCTAAATAGCTCTCACTGTTTACTGTGGTGCAAAAACATTACATAGCAGAGTGCTTGAACTTCCTCTGCATATATGCTTTGTGATTGCATTTGACTTCAAAACATGTCCATGGATATTTCTAAATAGGCTTTTCTTCAGTGTGTACGACATGACAATCACGAGACTCCTTGCTTCCCATCTGCATTCCACTCATTCCAAATCAAGCATGACATACAAAATATGCACGGTGTTCCTGCAACATGAGATAATGGATCAGCACTTGAACTTCTGGGTCATTGCTCTCAATCTCATCTCCTAATCTCACCATTGCCCTCTAGTGAACATGAAATGAGAAGTGTGATCAATTTGTTGGCTGTCAGTTACGGTGCTTGGAGTTATCTTTTTCTTTTTTTTTTTTTTTTTAGCCCCGTAAGAAACATAAAAAACAATCTTTCTCAGCACAGCGTGGTTGCAGCATCCAGATCTAATTAACTCTTACAATTTAGTCAGGCAGACAACACATTACCTCTAGTACATGCTTATGTGTTCCTCTGCCAGAAACACTTAAGATGATTCATTTTCTAGTCATGTTCTTATTAAATAAAAAAGAAACGAGACAAAATTAATCAGAACGCAAGCAATACACCAAAAGCACCAAGTGAAAAGATACACAAAAGCTTCAGGCGCTTACATTGATTTCATAATTATTCCCCTTGTTTTGTTTCGTAGCATGAATGAATAATGATACAATCATCAAACCTGGACCAAGGTTAGTTCCATTCCACGAGAGCTGAACATGAGAACATTATTTTTGCAGTCAGTAAAATATTTAGCAAATAGAAAGTTTTCTTTTCCCTTAACCAAATCTGTATTGATTGATTTACAAGTTTTAAATTGAGAGTATGTGGCTTTTGAAAGAGGAAGTAAGACATTCTTTTTCTTACAGATGAAAGGTTTAATTCATAAGCAATGAATGGTATGACCAGTAGTTTATGGTGCAAATGTTAGCTCTATACCCACCATTTCTAAGCAAACTGATCGACTTTAATACTCTTATCTACTTGCTACATGCTACTTTTAGACTCAATTTTAGCATTAACCAGTATCATGTAGTCTTCATTTGTGGCCACAGAGGCCGCTGTTCAGCAAAAGTGACATAGTCCTGATTCAAGCTGTTAGGCCCATAGACTGTATATGAAGATGGACGACATGACAGCTCCCCAAAAGTGAAGCCAAAACATTTCGATCGCCCTCTGGTGGCTGGCTGCAGTATAGGTTATAAACCCCCTCGATGTTAGCAGATGTTTTTATGATAAGTTTGGTATGAGGTAGTTATTTGATGTATAAAAAGGTGTCATGTCACAATTGACAACTGTGAGTGTGCTCGCGTGGTTCAGGTGAGTATATAGATGGGAACTCGATACCAGGCCACAGTAAATCCAGCCTAAACAGTTAACAGTTTAAAACAGTTTGAACATTTTAAATATAACTGCTGTTTTTGAGCATGACAATTTCATTTACACCACACTGTTAAAAAATAATACAATAGATAAACAGAGCAGCTGGGGAAAAGGATTACCTAATGACCCATCTCCGCACGGCTATCAATTTGAGTCTATTTCACTGCTGCATGTTGAGTTGAATCATTCCAACAGTATTTTTTGTGTATTGGCTCAGTGTGAAATTGATTTCACTTGACTTCCGTCTGTCTGCATAGCTTCTAAGTGACTGGGTTTTACATAGCTGAGAGTTGTAATGAGACAGAAGTCGGCTTAGAAGCTGGAAACGGAGGAACATGAAATAAACAAACGAAGCAAGATCAGTGATGGAGACAAAAAGTATGTCCCTCTGCTGATGTTGTGATTACTAAGAAGCAGTTTTTTTATACGCATAGTATAGCAGTTCACTAACTACTCATTCACTCCCAACCCTCTCGAAAAGCTTTGTGAGTGAATGCTGCATTTAAATCCACATCTGCTGGCAGAAAATGAGAGTCCTTGCTTAAAATGGGAGTTTTTAAGTGTAGCTCTTTAAAAAAAGCCCTTTACCTTTTTAAATTAAATACGCCATTCAATTCTTGTCGGTTATATTTTAGTTCAAATGAGTAAAGTTCCAAATGCTGCATCCTTTTGCTAAATTAACATTTTCTCATGGAAAAAAATCTGCACCAATTTTTGGGACATAGCACATATTTTAGGGACAAGGCATGGCATAATGCAGCACAGGACGCAGTATAGGACAAGTCTCAAATCAAGAGTCTGCGATGCTATTTTCTTTCTAAACATTATTTGACTGTAATTTCTGCCTTCCAAGGACTAACAACTCTGCTGGATTCTCTCTTTGCATTATAAAACGTAAACAGGCTTTTTAGGTACAAGTGAATTCATTAAATTAATAGTATTAGTCCCACCCACTGCTGTGGCTACAAATAGCCAGACTCAAAAGAATATTAACAGTACAAATAGTATACTATTTTCAAATCAAAATTGTGCACATGGGGAATTATGAGCTATCTCAAAAGCAACAAATACATTGAAAACATACAGAAAATTATTCAAAATCACTAGGAAGACTAATGGAATGAAATCATACATAAATGCAATAACCCTAAGAAAACAAATGGCTGGAAACAGGGTACAAACTCAGATTGTTTCACTGTAAAAATCAAACATTCAGCAGCTGTGTTGTGATATGTATGTATGAATGAAATGACTGAGGTTGTTTTGTTGCCTCTCACTGAGGGTGAGACCAGTGTCCAGCAGAGGGCAATAATGTATCAACATTTTTTTCTCTACAGTCATAATATTGCCCACACCCCCTGCAAGATCTTGACTCAAATTTGTTTGCACGTTTTACCTTACATATTGGATTGTTTTAAGCTGTCTTGTTATACAGTGCTTGCTGTCTCTGCGTCTAATATCTATCTCACTTTACTATTTCTGTCTACTTTTATTCTCTGTTGCCTCCTACTTGCTCCAAGCATTCTTCTGTTGTCTCTCTGCTTATGCTAATTTCCACTCAGTTCTCCATCTCTATTCATTCTGGACCTTGAATCGAATTCAGTTTTTAATTGACTTGCCTGTTGGAAATAGGGGTTGGATTAACAATTTAGAACTCAGAAACTAAGGCTTTTAAGAACTTCATATAAATGCCTGTGTGAGAACGGATCTTCATAAAACAGAAAACTATTGTTCCAAATCCCATCAAGAATTAATTTTAACTTTAGGTGCCGGTTTATTTAAGGCTTAAGTGGGGAGTCTGCATATATCAACATATCATATCATATTTAAGCACTCTCTCTTCTGCCCTGATGCTAACTAATTATGTCTTTCAACATGTAGTCCCGCTGTATCATATCCTCCTCATCAGCTTTATCAATGTCAAGGTCCAGCACCTATATAATCCCACGATGACCCCCCAGATATGGGGCAACAAAAAATCCAGTCTAAAGATCTGTGACAAGCATATGAATATCCAAAGGCAGGAAATAACAGATAAACAGCTTGCCTGGCTTGCTCTCCAAAATGCTATTCAGCACGTATATCAAAACTGAAATGATGCAAAACATTTCAAAAGTTGTGATGCTTCAGCGTCTAAACTATTTCAAATGAAAATACTATATATGTTTATTCAACAGGCTGTCAGAGCTCAGAGGTGTGCTTGCGACGTGCTGGGGGAACCCACAGTATCTCACAGTGACACAGTAACTACAAAGGATATAATGTTAATATTGTGAAAATGGAGATGCTAAACGTGTCATCACTGTGTGTGCACTTCTGGATGTTTGTGCATGTGTTGCTGAGAGTGTTTTGGGTGTGGATTGTGGTATAATATCCTTAAAAACAACAAACATCCATTCAACCTTTTGTTTATTTCCAGCAATGAAAGTGAAAAAGCGTTGCAACTCCTGCATTGCTGCTACACAGCATGTGTTGTTAATTTTAGACTTCCATAGCTTTGGAGCAGACTTGGAAACCATCCAAAATGCCAAGTGGCCATCAGGTTAATTACAAGATGTTTGGTGTGTGATGCGACGCAGCGGCTGGATGACAGTATCAAAGATCTGAGCCCTAACTCGGTTTAACACAGGAGGCGACCATCATGAAACACTTCTGTTGTGATGACAGGATAATCTGCAGCACATGTTAATCCAACTTCCTCCCTCTCGTACTCTGTGTTTCTAGGTCTTAGCTAAATTTTAAGGTTCAATCCCAGACTGAGCTTGTAGCTCGTTGCATTTCAGGTCTTGTTTATTGCACTACTAATAAATTTGAAACATGTCTGACTCCATCAACAAGCCCTGTCTGCTTCTGTCTGTGTCTCAGCCGTTTTCACACCAATCTGCCTCTTATAGTGATGACTGGATAATGTGCATCGTATGTAATCCAATTTGTTTACCATACCTAAAGGATTGTACAGCACAGTTAAACAGATGAATTTCTTCCACACTTGGAGATTAGACAGCAATTAGACACACACACACACACACACACACACACGTGCACACAAACACATTCACCACGCACAGACAGTCAAACACAAAAGTCGCAGTTCCTCTGATGTGCAGCGCGGACGTTCTCCACAGCGCCTGGAGGGGTTGGGTTTAGAAATACATAAACAGCAATTTTCTTGATGAAACTACAGGGGATTATTCACATTCATTTTGATTCTACTGTTGCCGGGGACCCTGATTCACCATACAGCAATTTGCCATGATGACAAAATAGAGACCAATAAGACATTCATACAAACAAAGACATTGCAACCTGTTTAGCAGAGATGGCTGGGTTCTTTGCTATCTGTTCCAGATGTACAACACATGATGTTTGTACAGTACATGTAAAAGAATCGTATTAGTCCAGTCAAGTTTCCTTTCACGAAAAAATTTAGACAAACGTGACAAAAACATTTCAAATGTCCCTTTCTAGAAAGTGTTTTTAACTCATGAATCCCATGCTGAATTGGCTTTGAAGCATGATCTTTTATACATATGTACATTCACTATTTTCTATGAGGCTGAAAATCCAAATATAGGCTCACATAATTATTTGGATGGTTCAATGATGTTAAATATTTTACTGAAAAACATTTCAGCCAATACTCACAATAATGTACAAACAAGACTAAGAGCCTACAGTCATATTTAACATCTGTGAGTCTGTACCTTTGCAAACATGCTTACAATGACAATGCTAGCATGCTGATATTTAGTAGGTATAATGTTTACCGTGACCACCATCTTAGTTGAGCATGTTAGCATACTGACATTTACTAATTAGCACTGCACACAAAATACAGCTGAAGCTCATGGGAAGTTTTGCATTTGGTTATAATTAAATAAAGTATTTTTAAAGTAAGTATAAATTAAAGTTTTGACTTGATAACAGTTCTAGATGAAGCTAAGTGGTCACCAAAGTCAGAACAAATCATCTTGAGGGGAGCACGAATGGGAGCACCAAAGTTAATTACAATCCATCCAATACACAACACATTTCAGTAACAACCAAAAATGTTAAAAAAGTTAAGCAAAAAATCACCAAAGTCAGTAGGACTTATCCCCTGGGGATCATGACTGACTGTACAACATTTCATTTCAATCCATCTAATAGCTGTTGAGATATTTCAGTCAGGAGCAAAGTGGTGAACCAACTGACTGACAGACTGACATTGTCATCTCTAGAGCCACGCTGTCTGATTTGGGTTTATTTTATCGGTTAATGATTCATTTTAGAAAAGAGAACAAGGTAAGATTTGAGGTTTAAGTCTAAATTAGAGTCAGAGTTATTGTTTAGGGTAACATTAGGGTAACAGCAGTAGGTTCAAGAGTGGATGAAGATTATTCACCAAAGGCTCACCACTGGACTGTTGATGTTACGTATGTTATAATATGATGTTAATGAATATCAGAATGATAACTGTCGGCAACACCGAAAGGTCCTCTTTTTATTCTGAACAAAACTGTCCCACTTGTGTCATATAAAGTCATACTACAGGACTCTATGATTGCCATTTTCTCTTTGGACATTGTAATAAATTTAAAAGCTCTATAAAGGCACTTCACAGACCCCGAGGATGAATCCAGTTGCACTAAACAGCTGCATGAGAGATTCTTCACTTACAACATCGGGGAAATGGCGTCAGAAAGCACAAGTGGCAAACATGGTGAATGGATATATCACACATTTAATTATCACTTGATATTACTTCACAATGTGGCAGGAGCGATAGCGCTATTGTCATGTAAAGCTCCAGCTGTTCATGTCAGGTCCTTGGCTTGGTAATTATAAAAGTACTTGAAAAGGGTGAAACAATAATATGCAGATGAAAAATTCAGCAGTGAAGGACAAGCTGACCAGAAGTTTATTGACACCCACGGAGACTAGACACCCCACACATAACGACCTATTTCCACCAACACGCACACAACTTTTAGTGTTAACAGTCAGAAAGGATCACATATTGAACAGACAAGTAAATATGGTATTGGTACTGTGGAAAATAGGCTTATGTGTGACTGAACTAAAGCAGAAATAAACATCCACCAATAAACAATTTGTCTCACTTGTTTATGCTACATTGCACAGGGAATAGGCAAAGAACGGCAGTTGTGCACAAAAAATGTGGGTGAATTGGTGGATGAATGTTGACAGCAAGGATTAACTGCATGGAGAGTTGAAGGTGAGTGAGGTTTAACATCAGCTAAACTGTGGCTTTTCAATGAAACCTGGATGAACTAAATTATGAAATAATACCGCCACTCATGGCACAGTGTTGTTTTTACCCTCACTCACACCGGTGATGTTGGCAGCCCCCATAAATTAAACATATTTCAGATCATTTTGATGGAAGGAATAACAGGGAATGGCCATATTGGGAAGTAAAATAATGGAATCCTAAAAAACAAACAGCGACTGCTTTTGTCACCCATATTTCAACACTGATTGACACAGATCTTTTGGACAACAATTATAATGTGTGTCCACCCCTTTGAGGGACCAAGCAGTAAGGAATGAGGACACAAGGTGTAATTTAACAAAAATGGGTTTTTTTTACCCCCCAAAAAATAATTTAGCAATGTTACAAAAAACAAACAATAATTTTGGCCTATACAATGGTCAACTGTATAGGCCAAATCGGTGCTCAACATAATCAACCGAACTGCGGATGTGGCCATCACAACCCCTAAGAGAGACACACACACACACACAAGTGACCACAAAGAGCTCTCATAAAGTCTACATTAAGTACACATTAGAACAGTTTACGGTCTACAACATTTAGCGTGATAAAATAAAAAAGTGAATTATTGAAATGGGCTGTAATGGTCTTTCGGCATTAAATAACAATTATCACATATCCAAAAAGGATACAGACATTTCTTACACAGTTAATACAGTTCAGCAGCTTGATCAGACCGGGTAGGGAAGCAATTTTGTGAATATTAGATGTTGTTTTCTCAGCTGCTCCATTACTGAAAATAGTCCCTCTGAAAATTACTTGGGAGTGTTATTTGATAGACTGAACAGGATTTTCTATTGTATCTGCAGCTCATCTTTACAGCTGAAAATAGGTAGTAATGGAAACCATTTCTCAACTACCAATTCCCCTGAACTCACAACTGGCTCTGCTAAAGCACTTTTATGAATTCACTGGGATAACACACATAGGAAAGCCAAAAAAATCCTCAACATAAAAATATAGAGTGCAAATAAAGCAAGTTTAGTTGCAGATATTAAGTTGTTCAGCAGGTTGTTCCAAAGTCTAAGGGGCCTTGATGGAGGAATCTGATCATCTTTATTATTAAATGACCTCATACATAAAAAGTATAACATTCCGTTTTCACAGTACGCCTGCTGTCCGAAGGTTATTAGAAGGCACATTGACTCATAAAAGCATCAAACTGCAATGGATGCAAGTTTAAAACTTGCTTTAAATGTGTAACAAGCTGAAGAGTTTACAGCCATTACCATGACAGTCGAGACATTTCACTCATGGCGCCGGTAGAAAAGTCATTAGGATCGTCCTCTGAGCACCATGATTGTCCAAAATTTCATGTCAATCCATGAAATAGTTTATGAGACATTGCACTAGAAACCAAAAATGTCAACCTCATGGTGGCGCTACAGGAAAGTCAAGATTACCAAAGTCAGTATAATTCATCCTCTGGGGACCATGAGCATCTGTACATTTCATGAGAATCCATTTCATAGTTGTTGTGACATCAAGTGCCTCAATGGCCAGTGAACCTCTGCATTTCAAAAAAGAAAAACTGCAGAAATGAGGGCTCAGTAGAGTTGTTGAGTTGTTGTGCGCTAATGTTCAAGAGTTCACAAGCCTAAATGTACTTGTATGTTCATGTTTATTGTATGCTATGTTTTACATAACTTACCCCCGATTACGTTATTTTCACCGCAAAGACAGAAAGTCAAAACCTTTTTCTTTCTGGGTCCCAGGAGGCTATGTGAAAAGTGCCCTGAGATAACTTTGTTAAGATATGGCGCTATATAAATAAAATTCAATTGAATTGATTACATGTGGTCAGAGGTGATAGGCCCCGGTGATCTCATTTCAAAAGGGAGATAATTAAATGGATCGCAAAGCAGCATCTAATAAAAGACGCATGCTCTCCAGGGATTATGATGACAATGGATTTGTAATTGCTTGACACCAGCCAATCTCCCATTCATAAATCCACTATTGTCCTTTCAGCTACTGCAGGTTTTACTCCATTCTTTTAGAAAATTTTCATTTTGCAGCCCACAGAGGAACCCAAAGTCTTTCAATTGAAGTCAAGAATATCACTAAAACTGGAGATTTTTGCAGCCAGCATCCAGGCTGTGCCCAGCAGCAACAGTGATGACAAATTTGTGAAGGGAAACAGAGCTTAAGTGTTTGTCCTCCCTAATGCCACAATCAAATCTCAACTAAATATCCTCATTCATCAGAGAAAAGAAAATGCACTTACACTAGTAAGTTAGCCCAAGATGGAGGGAATGTTGTAATTTAACAAGATGTATCATGGAAATTGCAAATTTACAATTAATCCAATGCTGAATAATGCACAGAAACTATTAGAGATAAAGTTAATAAATATGACAGTATATCGGGGAACTGTCAAAAATCTGATCCATGCTTGTTGGAACTGTAGCAACAACACTGAATATTATGTTTGACATTTAACATTTATCAGAGATACTGAGAGTGAAACGTTCAGTCTATATATTTCAGGATATACTGCAAGACACAGAGAGTGTTTGGTAAATGTGTGTGTAGCACCTCTGTCCTCACATGTGTTTCTTCTTTTTTATTCATGATAGTCAGTAGGATAATGACAAACACATTGTTCTCTTCAATATATCTGGAGTTTTCAATCGCATCTGGCAATCTTCCTAAGCGGAAGGATAGATGAGCTGACTGTATGGATTTTTTCCCCAATTACTGGCATTAACTATCCACACTGTTTGTGATTACAAAGTGGATGCTGGAGACTTCTTACTCATTATTGCTACCCCTGTGGATCTGTGTATCGATGGAGCTTAAATGACCCGAAACATCCTGGTTTGGGATTATTTCCACTATCACTGCAACCTATAAAGTGATTAGATAAAACTGTATAATCAAGGTTTGTTAGCATATTAAGTAGAGATTCAGTTGATAGGTAAGCGATAGGCACAGTTTTTGAGCTATTTCCTCTGTGGTTTAAATGCATCTTTACACTTTCTCTTTGGATAAAGATATCTCTAACAATCTCCTTCAATATGATCTCTATACAGGTCTTCACATAGTTGTGCGGATAAGACCATTGTTTACACACAACAGGTCAATTAATAGAGAGAGCATCATTAGGCTAATCCCCTCACATCTTTATCTGGCCTTGACAATTTCACGAGAAGGGTGGTAATGAGCTGGAAGCATAATACAATCAGATAAACATGACAAACACACAGGGTCAAAACAGCTGAACCAGTAAACCAGAGTTCATTCCTCATCTGCATACATTTATAAAAAGCGTCCTTTGTGTTGTGTCAAAATTGCCTCTTTTCACATGCAGGTACCGTCAAATGGCACGCTGGCCACCATGCGACTTAACACCTGCAAAGGAAATGCTAACCTCTGTGGCAACGCCGCTCTCTGAAGCCATTGTGCTGTCACCAAGCATCTAAATTGGGGGCAGTGGAAAGTTTATCTGAGGGCACATTTATAACAGGTCTATTTTGAGAGGTTTATTCCAGCCTTTGAGTGTTTCTTTTCTCTGTTATTTTTCTTTAGCAGGTGGCAAGTGAGATCAATGCCAATCAAAGTCGACTGTGGACCAAAGAACTCCATCAAGATGTCTGAAAACATATGTCTCTGTCCTCACACTCCTGAAATGTTGTTGATGTGAGAACATTTTGCCACTGATGTCTCTAACTTGACAGGTTACCAACTGCTAGTAGAGCTACTTGTGAGTCTGTGTGGATTTTGTGTACACGTTTGAAACTGAACTGCATGCAAATAAAAAGTAAACTTTTATTTACGGGTTCATTTTCTGTGATTCAGATCACAGAAAATGAATTGAAGATTTAATCGCTGTAGAGAGCGGCTTTTCAGAAAATGTTCCGATGGTATTACAGAAATGGTCAGCGTCTGAAAGTTTTTGCTTGTCTCCGAGTTGTTTGCCCTATGCTGAAAATACACAAAAACCTTCTGGCAAATACTCAAAGTATAGTGCACAAAATTAGTGGTAGAATGATTTTCTGTTGGTGCCTCAGGTTTTCCCGCACAGGACTCACCTCTGTGTAATTTAATTCAGAACAATAATCTGATTGACATGTTGTCTCTTCAAGGCACAAAAGCTGATTAGCAAGTCACTTGTGAATGTTTTAATGCCACAATTATAGATTTAGCATATATAAGTTTACTCTCTTAATTGAATTTGCCGATGCGTGGTGCATCTCTGCATACAAAGTATGGGCTGGAGATTTCAAGGGCAACGATCATTAATGCATCAATTGAATATAAATTATCCAGCTAGCAGCTCACAAAATAAATCCGTTTTAAAATGTCAACTGAGCCTTATGGGGCAAAGCAATAGCTCTGCTAAAGCATGGAAGATCCTCTAAACTGGAATGGCAGGGTGCACAGACACCCCTTCATGGAGGTGATGGAGGTAATTATCAGAACATCAGAGAGGCTTGCTGGTAAGAAAAGGCAATGGGGAGTGACCCGCCTCCTGCTCGACAGGGTACATTTCGCAGCTATGTCTACGGTCTATGCTGAATGATAAATGTAAATAGCCTATGCAAATCAATCAGCATGCCTATTGTTCAGAGGGAACCTGCACACAAAGCACTCTCCATTCACCACCAATGTCAGGGAAGGGAAAATTGGCTTTATTACTGGAAACCAAACGTTAATCACACAATACATTAATGAAATTATTCTCAGTTATCAGAAAGTGCATGTAAATGAACTCTATGATTGCAGGCTTTAATTTAAATGTATTAATGCAGCTTAATTAATTTTGTTTTGCCTTGTCTGAAATATTTGACAGCCAGTGAGATGAGTTTATGTGATCTGATCAGAAGGATGTATATAGTGGCCCAAAAGAAACATTACCATCTAATTCTATTACAAAAATAGGCCAAAATATATTGCACTTGCATTGGTTTTCTCTCTTGGTTGGTTATGTTATTGTTGCACTACATGTCTTTCCTCCTGCTTGTTTCTTCTCCCTCACTGCCACTTGTTTCCTATCAGGAAATCACTGAAAACCAAAGTGAATGAGAGAAGGAGACCAGATGTAAACAGAACTGGGACAGTTGCCAGGGTACCTTTAATCAGATGATTTAACTTTTTTTCTTCCTAACGGCACTACCACATTATGCAACAAGCCAACCAACACAACAACAATGGAGAAATGACATTGACAAGCTACATGATGGGATTTGTTCAGAGTTCAGAAATGCAGCGGCATTGCCAAATTAAAAGACAGTAATATCCATATTAATGTCAGCACCTCTTAGGCATCAGTTGCCAGCTACATGCCAGGGATTAATATTGAATATTAGTGCAGGTGGACTGGTAAAACAGTCATGTTGAAAAGAGTCTTTGACAAATGAGAGAAGGTGGCAGTGTAAGGGCATGAATGACATAAATTAGGGATTCAGAATGAAGCAGATTAGCTCAAAGACAAATATTTCACAGTCAGGGACAGAAGTGTGTTAGTAGACTGCGGACAAAAAGCAATTAGAAAAGCCTGCATGATAAAATTCCTATTAAAACTTTTTCCTTTTTTTTTGAGTGCGTCCTTTGTGTGCTTTACAAAAAGAACCTGAACGAATTTAAAAAAGTGAATCTCTTCTTCAAGCTTCCCTCAAGGAGAAGTGGCATGTGAAACAGGTGCTGAGATAGATTACAGGGATGACGGCTGAGTGTTAATGGACCAGGGCGCTGTCTTAGTTCAACCAGGGAGGGACCAAGGCAGGAAGATGGACAGTTTCAAGTATGAGAGTGACATAAAATTGATGTCTCGATTTGCATGGATGTCAATGCCAAGTCGTGGTGTTGCAGAGGGAGACGGGAAACAGCTTGGCCTCATTTAAACTAAGCATCTAATACATGTAGACAGTGTAGTGGAGGCACTTAATTATAAATTGCAGTAGGTTGTGAGGTGAACAATCGTGGGAATATACAAATTACTTTGTAAAAGTTAAAGTATTATTTGTAAATTTTATTTATTCATACAACCGTGCAGTATGTGTGTTCCTCAGCTCGCTAATGGAACACACAGTCTACAGAGCTTAGAGGAAATAACGATTTTATTTTAATGTCTCATGACATTTAAATGCTGTTTTTCCAATACTAAATCTGGATTCTTGGCATGAATTTTTGTAAAAACCTGCATTCATTACCTTAACACTGACATGATATTACCTTACAGTATAAAGCTGTACGTGTTGGCAAACAGTTACCCATCCAGGACATGGGACATTTGCATGCACCATATTCTGTCCACCTGGCCAATGTAAGTCCAATGTTCACTTTCCGTATTGTTCTTCACCAACTCCTAAGAAAAATATCTGGCCTTTCAGCTGCTAAATCCTCCGCTATGTTCACCAGCAAATCGATAACTCTGTCGGATGGTTGTTTAGATCTGAAAACAGATGCCTGCTGCGTCTGGAAACGAGATTGAAGAGAGCAGCGAGAGTGAGCCAAAACAATAAAGTTGTGGGCTGCAACACCATAACAATGAGCTGAGAGATGCTGTGCAGAGCTGACGGGAACTGCAGAGTCGGGTGAGAACTCTCCCTGGGTTCACCACTACGAGCTACCCCCATTACTGTACATGGCACATAGCGGTTCAGTCCATTGCTAAAAATATTGGTTAGAGCAGCTTTACTCTCATGGTGTTTAAACGCTGTTTCAAAGGCTTTTCCACCCCGACAAGATAAATATTAAAGGAGGAAATCTGGATTCTTGGAATTTCTGGATTCTTGGAGATTGCCAACAGGAAGAAGAATAGCTGCAATTTATCAATTCATCATTCAACGGTGAATAAACTGAATTTAGGTGGGAACATTCCTGATTTAGTGCCTGTCCATCCATCCTTTTTTGAGCTACTTGTCATGATCAAGGATTGTTATGTAACATATTAAACTGTTCTGTCATCTTTGTAAGATTTATTTTTAACTAATTTATTGCCACAAACACCATTTAAATTTGGATTTGCACAACATTATCGGACAACTTCTAATGTTTGCTGAGTATTAATAGAGTCAGAATACAGATTATGAGTCTGGAAAATTTTATTCGCAGTGCAAACAATTAGAGGTTAATGGAGGATTTACGGCAAATAACCATTAAAATGTGATAGGCCATATGTTAGGTGAATGCCTCGGAGACAACCCACTTATTGCATTCAGGAAGGACAATGATAATGAAATGATTTATACATGCTTCTTTTCATATTCTTTTCATTCATTGAACTCTATATCCCTGATTGTCAGTAGGCCCACCTCTCATTGTTTTTGTGACTTATATACACTACTACTATATATACACTGTATTAAAACACATGAGGGATCATCTTAGTGATTTCATCTCAGACAAACCAGAGAACAGGAAATTAAAGCAAAAAGGTAACCTACACAGAAACAGGAGATATGTCGACTGTAGAAACATCTTATCTTTTTATAAGAAAAGAACATCTTTCATGTTATGACTCAACAGATGCAGTTAAAGCACTTCTGTTAAAATAAGCATTTTCTCCCGTCATGACAGTGGACAGTGCTGCTGTCCAAAATGGAAAATTTTAATTACCAGTTGGCCGCACTGGCTACTCACAGGTGCAAACACTAATTGCCATATTGTTCAATCACGAATCACAGCAGAGAGTCAAAGGTGTCTCTTCTGTCTTGGCGATGAATTAAAAGTAGCATTGCAGTGAGAGGTAGAGGGGGAGGATGAATAGAAGGAAAACAAAGAGCATCCTGGATTGTATCAATCATGCCAGGCCATATTTCCCCTGCTGCTTAGCCAGACAGAGTACTGCCTGCCTGTACTGTGCAAGAAAACAAAAGCCTGGAATTAGCATAATCTTGGTATTTAAGAGAAAAATCTAAAAGGTTTAAGCCATATCCTTAACATATTGAGCTTTTAGGCCACATAAAAAGGTTTCAAGAGATTGGTGGAGCTTTGCATTTTGTCTGCGTTTTATCAGAATCGTGAATCAGATTTATTGCCAAGTAGGTTTTCACATACAAGGAATTTGCTTTGGTGAATTGGTGCATTAAAATCTGAATATAAAAAAAAGGATAACATTTAAAAGACATTTATGTGTCTGTGTGTCCTAAAGCAGTAACATCCCAGATTAAAAGGCAGAGAAACTGCATTTAAATTTAAGATAATGCATATGTCAATGATAATGCAATATTTGTTTTCAGTTTTTGGGCACACCTTACAATATGCATCCATTTGTATCAACAATCAATTACCTCTTTACTGTTCAGAGATTGTTTAGTTGTTATTGGTACAAGCAGACAAAATAGATCCCAGTTTGCAGATACACATTAGGTGTTGTTCACCATTTTCTTTTTTGCAATAACAATTTACACATTTTAAGCTGTCAGTCAAATGAAAAGGTTAGTCAAATTGCTTGGCCTTGGCTGGTAAACAACTTAGTTAAGCTAAGAGTTGGGAGCAGACATACTGTGGCCAAGTGCCTACCAGTTTGGCCAAAACCCCAAGAAAGTACAACTGTGAGATTTCTGTATCAACAATGGATGGTAAAAAACTGCCTCCTGCCAAAATCTGTCTGAGCTAATAATGTTTCCACAAGTATATTTTGGACTCAACGCCTTTTTTATCTTTTCTAATATATGTTTTAAGGAGTTAATTATAGTCTCATTAAAAGATATTAAAAAGCTTGACATTTTGGGAAATCAGTCTTGTTGAGAGTTATATGAGAAGATTGATACCCCAGAGTGGTATTGATCTTCACATCGAAGTCTCAGCAAAAAAGGGAATATGCATAATGTCAAAAAACTCCTTTTAAGCTTAAATAATATATGTATGTTCTAGTTTTGCCTTGATTGACAGGAATCCTGGCCTATAGCGTGACAGGTTGTGGCTACCCACTCTCTCTCCTGCCTGTAGGCATACTTTAAATTCTTGGCTCCAGCAGTGGCAAATTTAAGGCTGCAATATGTCGCTTCAGAAAACTAAGCATGACAGACAGCTGTGTTTTGGTACAGTCTGTGGTATATGCCCATCACCATGGACCACCTGCTTCCTGTCGCTTCCCTTTAATGTACTTTCTTTTGTGATGGAAAGATGTATTTCTCTCTCTCTCTTCACGCAGAGCACACACGGTACTGTACCTGCATTTTAATGGAGGACATTTCCTCCTTTTAAAACAACGGAACAAGGAACAAAACTTAGGTAAATCCTGTACCAAGTAGGTACAATACAGTATGTATATTAGGTGAACTTTTTTGTACTGTAGATCTAGTTCCTGCTGTCACCTCACGTGGTTAAAAGATCATGGTTGGTAGCAGAATCTTGCTAAGAAACAAAAACGTCTGCTGTGTAAAACAGCTGTGGGAGCCTCTCATGTGCCTCTAGTGGGTTCTCAGAAAATCCTGACAGAAATTCATGCTTTTCCTCTTTCCAGATTACAGATTAAATTAAAATATAAATTACTAGTGAGGGAAGGTTATCTCTGAAACACAGTCATCCTCCTCTTTTAATCAATGGGTTTGACGCAACTCTGGGACACTAGTCTTCCCATAGTCATACATCACTGTTTTGTTAGAGGTGGTATAATTGCATTTGAAATGAACGTTTCCCTACTTCAGCTGTTGATATGTTATGGCATATGGATTTTCTTGTCAGATTTTCAAGATTGGCTACTACCACACATTGTAGTGTATCCCAATGCACAGACCACAACACAACGGAGACAGGGGCTTTAATTAAAAAAATGGATCTCGGAAAAGCCTGAAAAAAAAAGCAAACAAACAAATAAATGCAAACTTTTTGCTTGAAGCTTTACTGATACAGACAACATTTCACCAAGAAGGTCGCTCTTCATATGTATTCAAATTTGCATGTACTTAATCATAAATATGTTTCTGTATTTGTCTATTCTAAATTTGCCTAATAATAAATTCTGTTTTTCTCTGTAGTATCACTTATTCATGAAAAACAGATGTCTGATGAGAATTAAGAGGAGCTTAATCCTCTTGTATTGTGTGCTGGACTGTATGCCAAAGGATGGAACTGTTAAATTCAATTCAATTAAATTTTATTTATATAGCGCTATATCATAACAGTTCAGTAATCCAATATGACATATGGATGGGAATATGGATGTATCCATGGATGATTCTGCTGTCACCACCTTCTGTCTTTTAAAAACTTATGATATATTCCTACTAAAACTCACCCTGTCAGTTGTGATGGCTGACACTCCATGTTTCTTGAGGTGACACAAAGAAATGGTAAGTAACAGTGGGGCATATCATGATTTCATGACGTAATGATACTTTCTCAGTTAAATTTTAGTATGACTGTCTTCCACAAAAATAAGTCCGTATAGGTCGTCTGTGCAGCAGCTTCGCCTGTAAATGTCATTTTGGGAGTCAAACAATCTATTCTGTTGTTTTTGTGGGTTATATCTCCTACCACCAGTAGGGGTTCTAATTTAGAAAATGCTCCTGCGGGTCGTGTTAGAGGTTAGGAGCAAAGGACCTATGTGGTCGTATGGGTTGCATGGCTTGCTGATTGCATGCATATACATTAACACTTGAGTAAATCAGGAGCAAAGTGATCTCCAATAAGTTTATGTTTTTTTCTATATATCTTTGTGATTCCAGATTTGTCAGAATCTACCTGAGGACTGCACTGTACAAAACTATTGGAGCTCTTTCATGCACTCACTCGAGGATGCATCAATCAACTTGCAAATTTGCATCACTGGCCAATAGCAAGCCCTCTTGACCGTGTTGATCTTTGAGGGGACAAAGACAGCATCACATTTTGGACCGTCCCTTAGCTACCTTTTACATGTATTTTTGTGCCCCCAAAACCCCAAACAGCCTTTTTTACTATGGCAGATTATTATAATTAATTAATTATATGTATGACCAACATATTAATATATTAAAAAGTTGCAAACAATGCAGGAAAGCGCATTAGAGGCCTATGATTTACTGCAGAAAAATATCTCTATTGAGCATGTTACACTTCCTGAGGGAAGAAATACAGTACTACATGTCCTTTACTGCATTCTGCTCACATAGCTTCTCTCTCCGGCATGAGCTTGACATCTCTGGGGAAGCTGTAGCCTGAAGGCAGAGAGTTTCCGTTCTTGTGGTACCTACAGTACATTCAAAACAGCACAGGGCAGATGACAAGGGATCACAATCCAGTATGATACACATCAGGGTCTAAATTGTATTTGAGTTACTATTACTATTGATTACTATCTTTCAGTTTGCTCATTGCACTGCACGGCAAGTAGGGAGAATGCTCCATAAATTGAACACTTAGAAAAGAAAACCTGGTTAATGAAAGGTCTTAAAGCCTCAACATGAAGAAATTAAGAATAACAGCACTCAGCTGGGGAGAATTTTGCTGAGCACAATGCAAATCACTTGCGCACACATCAACTTTGATTTCATAGTTATGGTGATAAAAGAAAGAGTGAGGAGCTGCAACATCTTAAATTCTAATCAGGTAGTGCTGCTATGTTTTTAACATTCCACTTGTCTCTTAGACACCCACAGCGGCTTATAACAGAAATCCTCTTTAGACTTCCTCAGCACCCTGGCCTGCATGTCTTCAATTCCGAGACAAGCGAAGCGAGAAAATTCCTGAATAATGACATCTGGTCAAAAGGTATGGGGGGTACAGAATTGCTTCGCCCATCATATGACAGCTCGTGGCAGAGGTTTCACTTCTATTGTCCACGATTTAGATGCCGAGGACCTCAGCTTCATTTAGTCAGTTCGTCATTAAGGTTCTGCAGTAAATCCAGACAATGAGGAAGAATGTGAATGTGAGTCTGTGAGACTGGATGTCAAGTAGTTATGGTATTTATATATTTATATATATTTACTTAATAAATGTTTAGTAGTATAAATCCCAGTGATGGGGACTGTACTAAATTGCTCTCACAGTTAGTAAGAACCAAAAATTGTTGTGCTCAACACCACACAGAACAACCAGGAGCTCAACACTCTCAGTCAACACTGTGGAGTCCTTCTGCTTCCAGGGCACCATCATCACCTAGGACGTCCAGTGGGAGGCAGGAGGCTGTGGTCCATCGGGACCAAAATGTCACAGCAAAAGTGACAGTTTCAGCAGCTGGCCTGTTGTTGGGAACTTTTGTTTCACATTCCTGCACAGACTGTACAGCTCTTTCATTTTTAAAAACAGTTCCATTGAACATATTTTTTAAAAATCTTGTTCTCAATCTTCTATTTTAGATGCATTTTTAAAATTTTATTTTCATTTGTGTTTTTTTTTCTTACTATGTTTATTATTATGCACCAAAACACCAAGACAAATTGCTTGCATGTGAAAACTTACTCAGAAATAAGCTGATTCTGAGTAAAGGTTTTGTATATGGGGTACCAATTAGGCTAAATACTCACTCATTAGCTTACAAGGGAAGAAATACAGGGGATACACGCAAATTCATATTTTTTATTTGTATTTGTATACCATAATTTAAAAATGATCAATATCTAATTTATTCCATTGCATTGTTGCTGCTGTTACCCTGTACCAGCATTAGTATTACTGTACCCCATAATCAGAGGTGGAATGTGACTATGTACATTACTAAGTACAGTAATGTAAAGTACAGTTTTGTAGTAGGATACTTGTACTTTACTTTCCACTTTATGCTACTTTATACTTCTACTCCATTATATTTTAGAAGCCAATATTGTGGGCTCCACTACATTTTTCTTGATGACAGAAATGGGCTAATACTTTTGTTCTTTTTATTTTGGTGGAAGAATGATTCTCCAATCTCTGCATATTTGTTGCAGTGTGACAGAAAATGTGTCTCTGTCTCCACTGCTGTCTGTGTGAACGCAGCCTGTCCTCCCTTGGCAGCCATGTTTGTCTGTGACTACCAGCCTCCAGGGCCAGGCTGTGTCCTCTCTCTCTCTACCCGACACACACACATTTGTGTATCACTGTACAACCCTTTACACACACACATCACAATTCAGTCACAACAAGCATAGGCCAGAGATAAAAAAAATATTCTACCTTACCTTATAAAAGAACGAACCGCAGAGGCCTTGGCTCGGCTTCTCGTTCGCAACCTATTGCAGCTTTTGCTGGCTGTCATTTACGACTGATAATCCTCTCTGCCACCCAGCAGATGTGGCGAGGTAAGTGTGCAACTTGCTATGAATAGTCTTTCCAGTGTTTATCCCTGTGGTGTGCCCTGCAGTTTCCAGTCTCTAAACTGCTCTACAGCCTCCCTGGCTGGTTCCACTAGCGACTTAGGTAGGCTGTGCACATATGTACAAGGCTTCCTGCTCTCATCTCACCTGCTTTGTTGTCCAACCAGCCAGCAGCAGGTCACCTCCATCTCCCTGAACTTGACCCGGTCCTGAGTAGTGACTGGGTGGGAGAGGAGCCCAGAGTTAGCTATGTTTTAGTTGTTATTCTGAATGATAAAATAGGTAGACCAACTCAGTAATCAAAGAAAACACAAAGTTATTGCCCTAACTTCTTGTCTTCCGCTGTTGGACTTACATATTTGTCCCAGTATGGATGTCCATTAAAGGTGCCCTAACAAACAAAGTTTCTGTTTACATCCAGTGTTACTCACCAAAATGTTGAATGTATTTCCTTTCTCCTAAAGTTACATTAATCAGATGACCAACAACATGACTCCTTATAGCCTATTGCACTATGCCTGCTAGATCTGCAAACAGAAAACAGTTTGCTAACAACTTTTACATATCAAATTAATAGGGGGAGAAATATGCCATTGTTGCATAGCTTGTTGTGCTGTTGTTGAACATCAATGAATACAGTTTTTTTAATATGGCTTTCCATAATTCTCCTTAATCTGCAGGAAATAATTTGGATTTACAAATACACAAACCCATTAGGGAAAGAACAAATGCTAAAAGTTGTCTGATCCTCCAGGTGGCTGATTTTTGTCATTCACTCTTCACTGATGATGCACGCAACCATGTAGATTTTCCTCCAGGCTGAAAAACTGCTTTAGAGGAAAATCAAGAAACAATTTACCAAAGACCTCAAGGACAAAACATACTTGTGTATTGGTGCAATTACATTAGCAGTGCTTTCACTCGCACCAGGTGGCCACGGTCTTCTGAATACAGGGAAGATCTTTGAAAATGGAAGTGTTTGCACTTGACATGATCATGTAATTTCACCTCAAACTAAAGAAGAAGGCGCAGCAGGTGTCTCAACTCTCCAAAGGTTTGAATGAGAACTCTGACAGCATCACGGTAGAGCTTCATCATCTAGTGTCATTGACGGAGAGGCAGAACATGGCATCATTACAGTTATTACAGGTGAACTGATACTTGGACTCACGTAATGTGTGGCCCCTAACCCTAGCTCTGAAGAAGTGTCTAAAAAAGACATATCATGCAACATATATGATGCATGCCATAGTCTAAGAAATGCCTTAGAACCAAAACCATTTCACACAACGTTAATCTGATGCAGTGGATTGACATCTCACATGGGTGTGTCAGTCTGGCATGAACTATTATGATGAAGCTCATGGATGGGATCAGCCTCTGGGAAATGAAGTGGCTGCAATCAACACATTTCTTCATCCTCGGTGAGTAGATGTCGTGTCTGACATGCCAGTTCACACAGGCAGCCTCACAGAGCAAAACTTTTCTTAATATACTGTATTTCACCACACAATAGCATCGTCTCCAGCCTGGGAGGTTTTGTTTATTGAGTTGCATACCTTTAGAAGAATGTTAAGTGAAGAAATAGTTTTAATGCCTTCCCTGGCAGCGCGCTACACCTCCTCTCAAGTTTACAAAGACAAATTGAGGAGTCTATGAAATAACACCAAATTGCTGATGGCCATGAAATTAGAAAGCACTGAGTGCAGCACTCTGTAAATTAAACAAAGCGTAATTTGTGCTGCCAGCTATGCTTTTAAATTGTGTTCAAATTATATTTTCATGTACAAAATTAAATTTTTTTTCCTTCAGGGAAGAGAAATCTCTGACACGTATTTTTATTTCAGTGCCGTCTTATTATATTGGAGTCCCTGCTTTGTTTAGTTGTCCTTGTGCTTGCCGGAACCTCAAGGCGGACACAAAAAATCAGTGGA
>JAVQJF010001875.1:0-10000 GCA_036023855.1 Gadopsis marmoratus
GGTTTGCTATTTTTGGCCCGTGGTTCCGGGTTGTGTGTGGGGTTCGACTCCCCCCCCCCCCCCCCCGTTTCCATCTGAGCCGCCTCCCGCTCTGTAACCCACACCGAGCGGCGCGCCTCTCCAAGACGCCGTCACACACATGTCATTTTGATGGATTCATTTGGATCTGCGTCGCGGCCAAACATAGTTTTAATACACTCGATATCCCTGCGCGCCCGCTGTAGATTTTGTTTCCCATCTGTCAACGTCGGTGTGATGAGGGATCAGAGTTCATGCTTCAACCCGTAACGCAAACAAACTACTCCCATCGCAGAAAGCTCAAGCGTTAAATGGGATTTTTCATTGAACACCAGCATGTGGTTTTTTAATCTCTAAAGATGCAGCAAGGAGAGGGAGGACGGACAGACAGACCTGGCCAACACACTCCTCGATGGACTAATGGAAGTCTAATCTTAACTCGGCATCACTTTTAAAACTACATCGGCACATAATAAAAGTGATATACAAGTGCATTTTCTAATTGGCTCGAGTTTGTGATGAGAAGAATTCAGAGCCGGCGCCCGGAGATGGTGTCGCTGTCTGAAAAAACGACATGTACCCATCACGGGACATCTGTTTGTCTCCTTCAGCTCCAACTGATCTTCCAGCGTGCGTTCAAGCCAAGGTGCTGAACACCACTGTACTGTAGCCACTAGGGGCAGGGCTCTATGGGTGCTTGCTGATTGGTCCACTTTGGTCCAGGGTGAAATGTCTCCGACAGATATCGCACGAGATATTGCCGTGAAATCTGGTACCATTCTTGGTCCCCAGTGGGTGGATCCCCAAACAGCCTGTAAGATGTTTGACTACTGAGTCAACGAGCCTGATTTACCTGATAGTTACTACTGATGTCAACTGTGGTTAAAGACAAAGGTCCAGAAAGACGCACAATTCAATGTAATGGACCGAAACGGCAGAAACTTAAAGTATAATTCTTGTTAATTACAACTTGGAGCTGCCACACTCATCTTCTTGACCTCTTATAGTAAACAAATATACATTACAATAATTTATGATCTGTCCTCTTGTCAACTAGCCTTTCTTTTCTCACTTCCTCGCTGACACGTTGCCTAAACACACAGTCGCACACTCTGCTACACAACCCCCGGCATGCTGCAACATATCGGGTGGAACGTCAGGAGAGGTTCCCATGTGTGATGCGGCAATCAAACTGTTCGCCTTTAACGAGCTCGCTAATTCATGTTCAAGTTTTGGCTCAGGGCGGCTCGCGGGATAACTTGGAGCCGTTCCTCTCTTCATCTCTGCCACTTTAATAACATCAAGAATGTAGCGTTGGCTCAAACCAGCAGCGAGGTATTATTTCACACTGTGCCCGGGTGATGTAGGTGCTGCTGGGGAAAGCAGGGGGCGGAGTGGGGACAGAGAGTTCGAAGGTCAAAGGTTAGAGTCACTCATGATCACTTTTTTTGAAGATTTCCTGCATTAGTGGCCTGTCTTGCCTGCATTTCCCCCACGCATGATGCCTTTGAACTCAGGTTGTGTTTAAAGCCACGTGTTCATTGTATCTCCACCACGTCAGCTTCTCAGGAACTAAAGAACCCGGCATTGTTTTTGTCTCCTCTGTAAATTCTCTGAATTTAAGATTTGACAGTGGCACTAAAAAAGCCTTGGTGTTATCACAGACTCAGAGTTAAGTTTCCAATCCCACATAAAGAAGGTCACCAAGGCAGCTTTCTTTGCTCTTAGTTGTTTCTCGTCGATCTGTTTGCTCGGTTTTATTGTGCAGTGTTTGCACGATAATGCGTTTTCTATATTTAATTCTTCTCCTTTCTTCTCCCTGTTGTAAAGCACTTTGAGCTCCACCCCGCATCTGCATCCTTGCATAGGTAGATGCATCGTTTTCACCTTGGCGTGTTATTTACGAGTTCCCCGGTTTTTATTAGACTGGGCAGCGGGTCAGCATTCTGCAGTCTGTCACTGCTGCTTCTCCCGCTCTGTAAATGCGGACAACTTTCCCCTTTTCCACCGAGGTGTCAAAGATCAAGTGTTTTCTGGCAAGCAAATCATACAGTAGCTGTCCCCTGCCACCGTCGTAGCCTGGGAAACGGAGACCAGAGGTATGACTGTGAATAAACAGACCTGCATGAACAAACTAGCTAGCATGTTAAATATAGAAATGTAAGAGTGTTACGTCAGGAATACGTGTTCTGGAGAACAAAAAAAAAGCTTGATGGGTTACCTTCCAAATCAGCAATTCTGCAAATATCATTTTTGCGTCAATAAACCTTTAAAATCATGAGTCTATTAGTTAAAGTGGATTTTCCTGAGTTGTACATGTTCCTCTCCTCTGTGCCTGGAGCAGCACTTTCACAGTGCAGCTGTTCTCATGATGAGTGAAAACGTTTCCGTCACCGTGTCTGTGTGCCGAAATCCACCACGCAGCTACTTGCATTGGGTTGAGTGTGAGTTCAGAGTGTGACTTGGCTGGACAGCGAGGCTGAAAGGTTGTAGAGTCAAATTTACGACCGTGGATCTATTTTTGAGTGTGTGTGTGTGTGTGTGTGTGTGCGTTTGTTCATGTGTGCATGTGGTGTATAATCCTACCAGGACGTTATTGAGATATGAGCAGGCCCGGCCACCCTTTTCTAAGGTCAACATACTTATAATCTGTTTAAAATGTAAAGTATTTGCTGGCAGATTTGAGTGTTTATGGTTTATAGTAAAATCAGGGGCCGATTCGTTGAGCTGTTTAATTTAATAAAAAGAGCCTTTTACAGAAACACTTTCACAGCAATTTAATGACATTTTATAAACTGCAGATGTGTGTAGTAAAGCAGGTACAGTTACATAAATAAACACATATTTTACATTGTACACTTCCAATGTGTCGGCAACACTAATATTGAATTTAATACATTAATTCCCAATCTAATACATTTGATGGAGTGTACATTTACCGTACAAAATAAGAGAACGTATAGTTTTGTAGTTATGTACAAAGTCCTACAGTAACAGTGAACAAGTGCTAAAATACAAAACTCACGTTAACTAAAAGTTGCTTTCACAGTGCTACAGAAGAGTGCTACTAAAATACATGCAGCATATAATCATTACCTTCCGGTTAAGTGCATCTTAACAGGTTGGTATTTTCTCCCAGTCTGCTAGCGGGCGTGTTTGTGGCAGTAAAAACCATATACAGCCTAGTATGATGTCAGACGTCTACTCCCAAATATAGATGCAGTGCGCTAAAGAGGATATCCTTTACAGGGACATGCCAGCATTACAGCACTACTAAACACAAATTATCCCCAGAATGGCAGCTGTTACACTATTAGTTTGAAATAATTTTAAATCTGATATATAAGATATAGTCAATATTTTTTAATTAAGTAAAAATATACATTGTTAAATTAATTAACTGCCAAAAACAAATGAGACCATGACTGAAACAATTTCCAAGCCTCCCACAGGTCCGCCAGTTTCTCACAATTAAAACCAGATGTCCCATAAACATGTTGTTTTCATTAAACAACGGGGATTTTGTGGCTTCCCTCAGAGGACAAACATGTGGGAAATCATTCCCCCCAACCCTCAGCTTTACTCCTTCACACCACCTGCCATCATCAGTAGCTCCTAAACCTTCGGCTGCATTTGAAGAACAGTGTCCTCTCACAGTGTAAAACATCAGTCTTTTTAGCAACGGCCTTGTTTGTATTTGCTGAAATATTATAGAGAGAAATCTTTGTCTTTTCGGTTGGGCTGCATTAGCGAGAAAAGCCTGCAACAGGGTGTCACAGCTTTAAATGGCGTCTTCAAATGCCCAATTTCCAAAAGATATTCAACTTACACTCACATAAAGCAAAGAAAAGCAGCAAATTCTCAAATATGAGAAGCTTGAACCCGATTGCTCGTGTGTTTATCTACTGTAGACTCCGTGTTCGTAGCTTATCACCACTAAGGTTTGTTGAGGCACAAACCTGCCAAACTATAAACTAAAAACAATCCTTGATATAACACATTGTCATGTACAAGGTGACCAGTAGTTGCTTCACCAGACAAATCAGTTTACCGCTCTCCTCTGCCCTCCATCTCCTTCATGTTCCCGATTGCTCCTTTCCCCCTGCTCTTCCTCCTCTCCTCCTGCAGCCGCTCCCTCTCCCCCTCCATCACCCAGTCCCCACCGAGGTAACTCAGCCCATCCTCCGGTCGTCCACGCTGCCGGGGCCTCGGGTCGAGCAGCGACTGGAAGAAGGAACAGGCCAGCGGGGTGAAACACGCAAACTGGGGCGCTACGGGAAGGCGGCCTTCCTTTCCAAGTTCTGCCCCGATTAAATCGATGGCATCCTGAGCGCTCTCACCCTGCGGCTCCGCCCACACGTCCAGCTCGTCATTGGGGCCTTTCGTTTTGTCAAACCACTCCTGGTATTTCAGGTACGAGTAGCAGCCGTTGGTTGTTTCAGCCCAGGGATGACTACCGGTGAGCATGGCGTAGGTCAGGATGCCCAGAGCCCAGCTGTCTGTGCTGGGCTCCACAGACACCCAAACTCTCATCTTCTTTTCCTTCTCTTCATCCTGCTTAACGCCATCATTCCCGTCATTCGTGCTACTCCAGCTGTCCTCATTTCCGCGAGCAATCTCGGCCTCAGGGGTGCAGTAAGGAGAGCTGTACCAGACCTCCGGGACCCTGGTGCCCCTGGCTTTCACCTGGTGTAGAACATGACTTTATTTGTCACTTGTATACAACAAAGAAACATGTAAAACTACATACAGTGAATGTAATCTAATTAGAAGTTCCTGCGTTTTGACACAGGTCCTTTGAACAGGAGTGTTTTTGCTCGAACTTCACCTGCTTTAGTTGCACCGCTGTGACGCATTTAGTCCTCAAATGCAGCCTTTGAATAATTTGTCCGTGCCTTCCAAAACTGTCAGGTCTGGTTAGGTTTCCACGCAACTAAAGTCTTTGTTAGGGTTATGGAAAGATCATGGTTTAAATGTTAGGAAATTAATGTTAAATGGTAAAAAAAAAAACCAGCGTTGACTCGTGGGTGGGAACAGGAAGCGAACAGTAGTCACTCGTGTTAAAGTCTGATGTTTTGTTGACCCATCCATCCACCTCAACCTCCTACCTATGTGGACTTTATAAGAACGTCGCCTGACTTCCTTCTTTGCTCCCGTCATGATTACTGCGGCCACTAGAGGACTTGAATGTAAACAGGAAACGACTTATACCGACGTTCGTCTTGGGAGGACAGACTCTGTATATTGTTATTTACAGAAATGCCATCATTTGGCAGCTGAGCGGTACAGTACTATATATGTTTATTACTGACCATGCCAAAGTCCCCTAGCTTGACCCAGCGGCAGGCGGCATCACACAGGAAGACGTTCTCTGGTTTGAGGTCTCTGTGGACAAAACCAAGAGAGTGCAGGTGGGACAGAGCGCCACACAGCTGGGACACCACCCGCTGGCAACAGTCCTCCTCCATACCGACCTGGGGAGGAAGAGGGGTGGAGGACAATGGAAGGAGAAGGGTGTGTGAGCTATACTGGAATTATTTATATATTTATTATGTGCTGTGCAATTTGTAACACTTAAAAACTTTGTTGAAATAATTGTATACCTCAGGCAAGATGACATCGTAGAGATCGCCGAAGAGGCTTGCTTGCTGAGCGAAGACGTAGTGCGAGGGCGTGGAGTAGGCGATTCCCAGGGCTCTGGTCAGGGACGGGTGGGTACAGAACGACAGAGAGAGGTTATACTCCCTCAGGAAGGAGAAAAGAGAGGTGGACTCACGAGGGAAGAACTTCAGGGCCATCGGAGTACCTGGAGGGGAAGATACTGATGCAGGTTTTTTTGTTTTGTTGAGACACTTTACAAGTCTTAGTCCCCCACCTCACCTCTCTTCCGGTGTACAGCCAGCATGACTTTGCCGTACGAGCCTTCACCCAGGAGCTTAAGGATCTTGAAGTGCTCCGCTGTGTCCATGGCGGTCAGAGACTGAGCCGTCAGATGGCACATCTCGTCCAGAAGCTTTGTGGCGGCCTGGACACACATACAGAACAAAACAGTGACATTGGATGTGTTTTTTGGAGCAGAGCAGAAGATTACTCTCAAACCTGGAACGTGAAGACGACTCACACTACATATCTCATATCTTATATCTCCATCCAGGGAGAAGGCTGCATTTGGAGAACGAATGCGTCGCAGCGGCCCAACGAGGCTGTCCCATTTCGAAAAGCTCTTTCAAATGCGGGCTTCTTTTCCTGAATTCGGAGGACCGTCCAACCTATCCCAATATTCATTGCGCGCAAGACAATATGGCGTCCCGAAACGTACCGTCAACAGCGGACGAGCAGGATTACACTTTTAAATCCAAGTATTCGGTTTCAACTCAGTCGAATAGCTAACGATACAATTGTCTTAATGAATCTCCAACGTGGGTGACAGGAAGGGCACTTTGTGACGCTGTTGAAGCAAATAGGAAATCCTCCGTAGACCAGACCGTCCAATGATACAACGCTGGGTTCGGCCTTTGGGGTCTATGAGGTCCGTGTCCTCGTGGGCCGCGTCCTTAGAAGGATCCAGCCTCTGACCTGAGGCAGCTTACATGACAATTTCTTTGTCTTAAACTGTTGCCATTTTCACAAACTACACAACCCGATCTCAGTTGAGGTGCACTGATCACAACAATGGAGACATCTATGGTGTAAGTGATAATATTCACTGATGCTCATCTCATCCATCATTGACCCGTCTCCAAGAAGTAAACCTACATGATAAGGTGACGTAATAAGATGCATCCTGCAACTGCTCGATCTAAACAATGTTATAAAGTCCGTGACAGCTGATTCCCAACAATGTCTCCTACAAATTACATCCACATGGTGCTAAATTGTGTTCCCAATTACGTTTTGATGACAAATATAATTTATCTGCCACGCTGGAGTCAGCTGGAGTCAGTCAAGAATAAACACAAAGTGGTCAAAGTGCTTCTTTTCAGAGTGGAATCCCTCGTAGCTCTTTGGAAAGTAACACGACTGTTGCCGTTTTGATTGTCGCCATGGCGATGCTGGCCATAATGATCCATGGGTATAAACGTGTCTGCTAATAGCCTCGCAAAATCCTTTGACACACACATGTTGTTGTGTGTGGTGGAACGTCGATGTTTCCACCACAGCCGGCACCGTTGGGCCCGGGCTGGGATTTGGCGTCACCATCAGTCCAGACACGGGGCAGCTCATTAAAGACCGACTCAGAGCCACGAATACTACACACAGATAGTTTGCATCCCAGCTGAGGCTTCGTTCACACCACACAACCACAAACTGTTGTGGCTGCAGGACTGGACCCAAATGCAGACAGCGCAGGCAGCCGGGAGCAGTTCAGTGATTTATTAGAACAAACGAGTTTACATGCAGGAAACGCAGGTGGACAGGCAGGTAGAAACACAGGCAACAGGTAGTCCAAATCTGGAGACAAAAACACGAGGAACGTCCACAGGGGCAATACAGGAACAAGTAGTGGCGTGAACTGGGTTAAAAACAGAGTGCAAACCAAAATGAACCAACAAAGGAAAGCGGACCAAAGAACCGGTATAAATACACAAGGGACTAACGAGGGAACAAGGGACAGGTGAGCACTAGGGAACAGGTGTGGCTAATCAAAGATACACAAGGCTTAGAACCGAACAGACAGGAAGGATGTCAAAATAAAACAGGAAACACAGACAACAACCCACGGGATGGGACACAAATGCAAGGACGTCACATTTTGGCCATCAAATGTGAAGATTTGTCAAATTTAAGAAGTAAAATATATGAAGTTGTGGGCTGTTTTCAATGCAAGGTGTGATTGATAAAAGTGCAGTTAAAAATGAATCTGTAAAATCTTCCAGAGATTTCTTTAATCTACATCTATCATGTTTCACAAGGACGTTTTTTTTTATGGTTGCTGATGAAAATATAAATATGCCACATGGGAGATGACTAATCCGTCAGCACTATGTGTGAATACATTATAATGCGGGTGGTCTCGGTGTAAAATGAACTGTAGCCCACTGAGTGTTTGTGCTGTGCTCTAATTACTGATGAGGACACTGATGAGCATTGTTTCACACTTTTTTCTATTTTACAGACTAAACGATTAATTGTGAAAATAATAGTCAGCCCCCAGACTTGATGCTGGCATGAAAGAATGGATATTGGATCAAAACGCGGTTGAAATAAAATCTTTAAACCACCAACATTTGACCGTGCATTACATTTTGTCACAGTCTTTTGTAACCCTAAGAAAGCTAAGAAAAACAGCCTCGTCCTCAGCTGCAATACGTTTCTTAAACAATCCAACGTGTTTTTATTGGTTTATTTAGCTGATGAAGAAGGAGCATTCTCTCAACCCATAAAAGGAACACAAAATCACCAAATTTAGTTTAATCTCACTTGTACATTCAGTTTCTTTCTCACATAAGGGTAGAAAAAATCAGATTTTTCACATGTGGTGAATCAAACACAACGTCCATGCAGTGGGAGGATCGGGGGTTAAGAGGGTATTCAGTGAGCAGCATAGCTGACGCGCTCAGAGTTGGTCGGGTTTAGACAAGTGTAAGAGGCGGTGACACCAGTCTGAGCCAGCACAGAACAACGCCGACAGCTTCTCCGTGGGATGCCGGGCTGAACGCTCACGTTACATAAGAGTGTGTGTGTGTGTCTGAGATAAATGTCCTCTACATGGAAATGGATTTCTGTGGACCACAAACACCAGTGTGATGAATGACATGGTGTGTGTGTGTGTGTGTGTAACCATGAAAAGTCAACTCAGCTGTTAAAGTTTTGTCCACCCAAAATGTGTTTTACCATAAGAGCTAGCATGTAAAATGATATATGTATATATATGTATATATATATATATTCGATAAAATGCATACATAGTAATCAATGTTTGAGCTTCACAGGAACCTGGCCGGTTTCCCAGTCACTCCTCGTGCACTTAAATATTTTACAATCTAGTTTCACCAGGTATCAAAATCTTTAAACATCATCTGTGTGAACGAAAACGACGCCTGATGAATGTGAAACGTTTCTGACATTTATGATCAAATTTTCAGGTGATCATGTTTGTTGAAATGTAAAACAACGTTCACACGTGTTCACATACAGTGTGCAGTGTGTTAAATGAGACACCAGAGCCTCGATATGCATTCCAAAAATAATTGCGGTAACAAGAGTGGAATGATATAAGCACAAAGATATGCTAACAAAATACCTCATTGGGCACTTAACAGGGGTATTTGTAGTTTCTGTGACGACATAATGACAGAATTATGATTCCTCTAAAATGTGCTAATTTGCAAATTTAAATAATATATATTTTGCACTGTACCTGCTCATGAAATTATTAAAGTATCTTCTATATTTACGACATTCTACATCTGTTAATGAACAGCTATTTAAAGGGCCAGTTCACTCAATTTAAAAGGTTTTTGTTTTTATCTCTCATTTACCTCTAGCGGTATCTCTTCGTGTGGATTTAGATTTTATTTGTCCATGTTATGACATATCTGTCTCCGAGATTTTCATAGGGACTATTTTTTGTACTAGAAGGTAGTTCCCATAAAAACTATTTACAGGGGAGCTGTGAGCTGTGAGCTGTGAGCAAAATAAATCCCATTCACCTCCACTGTATTCAGGTGAAGGCAGAAGACAGGTATCTCAGGAACAACAGAAATATCACCAAGACAACCAGCACTAGAGGAAAATGAGACAATAAGTTAATTCGCAGCCTCCTTCATGTTGGTTTCAGAGCAGTGAGGAGGCACCAGGTCGGACTTACTGTCATGTTGCAGCTGTGGTTCAATTCAGGTTTATCTTCAGTGAGAAATCTGTCCAACGTAAATGTTTGTCCCGCTCTTCATTTAGCAGGTGCGCATGTCAGGAAACCCTTCACAGACCTTCATCTGCTCAGTCTTCGTTTCACCTGCTGCACCCAAAGTGGCGGGAGTCT
>JAVQJF010001880.1:0-13530 GCA_036023855.1 Gadopsis marmoratus
CCTCCTCAGTGGTGCAGTTGCTGTTTAAACGCAGTGTATAACGCGCTGGTCTGGTGGTAGACGGTTAACGGACAGAGGTGAATAAAGTCAGCCGTTGCCATCTGAATGTCCACTGGCCGTGTCTGCGCTGCAGGAAGGCTTCAAACCCGCAGCTGTTACACTTCATGCAATAAAGACAGTCCAACTCAAACTGCTGCTGCGGCGACTCGGTTTCTTGTCTCTCACGTTCCGCATTTACTGCACCGGAACTCGAAGCGCGTGCGACGGCGTCGGTAGGCGCCGCGCGCGGGAGGAGGAGGAGCGTCGCTTTGAGCGGCGCGCGGACGGACTTTTTGGGGGGGGGGGGCGGCACCGCGACACGCGCCCCGCAGCAGGTCACAGACGTGGGTGCATCAACGAGGACGCGAGTTCAGTCCGCCAGGTAAGACTCTAGAACTGACTTTTAACGGCCGCTAACGGCTCCGCGCGGCTCGGCGGACGGTTAGCCGCCAAAAACAAGAGCGTTTTAAAAAAAACAAAAAACAAAACGCCGATTTCGCAGCCGCGGAAGGTTTCTCACTCCTGCCAGCAGCTTTGGATTTTGGGTACAAGGTTATTTATACAGCGGTGTACATTTTTTATGTTTGATTTTTTTTAGATAAGACTTTCAACGACTCCCTTGATTGGTGGAGCCGCCGGGGATACTCACCTCGGCTCACCTCGGCTCACCTCGGCTCGGCTCGAGCCGCACAGTTTAGGCGGCTCGCGCTCGCTCGCCGTCACATTTACGGGGGTTTGTGTTCGCTGCTGTTGTCGCCATGTGAAGCTCATCACAGGCAGCAGGGATCCCAACGTGAGCGGAACTCAGTCGGCACATTTTGTCATTTCTCTCCCTGTCGCCTTTATAAAAGGTGGCTGGAGCAGAATGAATATATATATATATATATATATATATAAACATAAACAAAACTGCTGGTTTTTTTTTGCTCTATATACGTTCACGATGAGGTTCTGTCAGTCTGTCCAGCCAAATGTTCCGAGGAAAACACCATAAATGTATATTTTAATTCTGCTCGTGGTCTTTGACTTGCACACTGACATTTGCAGGGGAATCAATGCAAGGTTCTGTGTCTTGTAAGTGACTTGGTGTTCTTCCAACTAAGCAGGAAATGTTTGGGGGTTTTTTTCTCTTTTTTTTTTGTTAAACACTATGCTGACTTAAGAGTCTATCACTTCACACCTCTTCCTAGAACATTATGCTCATGGGCTTCGCAGGACTCCACTTGAGAGTCACCAGTGATTTTAATCATCTTCTGTAACGACTTGAGGCGTTTCAACAGCAGAAATGCCGTTAAAAGTTGCTGTTTTTGACGGGAAAGCGAAGCCAGTCGAATTTAATTTGGTTACTGGTTTTGCTGGCCAGCCATTCGCTGTCTTTGTTGACATGCAAACAAATAATCCACCTATTTGCCAACTCTTGCCTTTATCCTGATTAGGAGGATGCACACGTTAAGCTGCCTGCGTGCACATGTTGTGATGCCACAGCACAGTATGTTGGCTTTAACTGCAGCCACTCTGCTGCTATGTGTCATAGAGCTGCAACGAAAATGATTATGTGCAAGCGTTTGGTCAATTAATTTCTCTAAGCCCACCCCGAGTTCTTTCATTGGCTCGTCTTGGTCAGACCATTGGTGCAAAACCTAAAGATGTTTATTTTACTGTCACGAAAAGCAGCACGTCCTCACATTTGAGACGTTCCAACCAGAGAATGTTTGGCACCTTTCTTGATGAAGGACTGAAATGATTAATCGATGATGAAAATAGTTGCTGGCTCGTTATCTGTTGTTGGATTGATGCATTACAAGTAATCTGTATACATCTATGGTCACCATCTGCATGAGGAGGACATCGCTGGGATGATTACGCCACTGATCTTTGTCAATTCTGCCCTGTTAAATGGAGGTAGCTTGTGGAGTTACCACCTGTAGCTGGTTTCCTGTGATGAGGAAGGGGCTTCATCACTATCTAGCCCTAGCCCGTATAAAATATTAAAGTCAATGTACGCTAATATTTTTAAGCACTGGCTGCACGGACCACCAAGCCCCTACATTTGGGGCCAACATGTAAAATCTTGCAAAAACAATCAATTAAATCATTAAAAACTAACTTAAATTCTTGGTCGTGGATCAACGTGACGCCATATGCCCCTTCCATAGAAAAACCGTAATCTGAATTGTCACACATGCGTTGGCATTTGCCATTGGTGTGCAATTATCCATTGTGGCGCTGTGATGTGTATTTATATCATTCTGACATGATGGGACGTTTGTTGTGATTGTGTGTGATCATAGTATAATTTTTACAGTTTGGTGGATCTGGACAGGGACTGTCTGTTGCATAAACACACACACACATGCGTGCGCACATGCACACAAAGCGGATCTGGGCTGTTTAGGGTGACGCCAGAGTCGACTATCCTCAACGCTGTTTTGTGACGAGTCTCATAATAACTGGTGGTAGAGTTGTTTTGTGTTTCTTTTTCCTCTGTCATGCAGCCTCAGCTGGCCGTGTAGGCTCCGTAAAGCAGTGGTCACTTCCCAAAGTGAGGTTTAAGTGTCAGTAAGTCTTGTCCAAAACTGAGCATTTATTTTAGATTTTAGACTTTAATTTTCAGATTACACGTCAACTGCGTGCACTGTTCGGCCCCCAAAATGAATCGGGCCATTTAGGTTTTGCAATCAATCAAAATGGATTCATATGGAACCGTTCAAACTAATTAAATGAAAATCAAAGTGCTTTTGCAAGCGAATGAGAAACATGGGATGTTAAACATGGATTTAGAGACTAATGTATGAGAAAACAAGAAAAAAGCAAATAACAGTAAAGAATAAAATTATAAAAAGCTACACAAAATAAATTCATTATAGTAAAATCTTAACCAAATAAAATGAATATTAATCAGCTGTGAAATGTTGGTCAGTCAGAAATAGAATAGAACAAATAATGATTGTAAGTATGACAAGTATAAATTAATACAACCATACAATCATAAAACGCTACATGAAAAGCTGGACTAAATAGATGAGGTTTCAGTTTAAAAATATCAATATTTTCAGCTCCTCTGGAAGGACGTTACCGGTTGAATGCAGCATCACCGAATGGTTTTGCTCTGCTTTGTGGACTAATGCTCATCGATTTTAGGCATCTTATCTAATTGCTCTGTATCGTTTTGGTGCATTGTGTATCTGAGCAGGCTTCGGCCACGCTTCCTGACTCTGTAACTTTCTAGCTTTCATCTTCTGAACCAATTTTGGAGAGGAAGAAGAGTTTCATCTGTTTAGTCTGACTCCTCCTGTTGCATCTATACGAAACAAACGAACCCATTGGTGGTCAAATTAGTTGTTTTCATTTTTTACACATCATCGCCGGCGCTAAAGAGAATCCTGCTGACTTGAGTGGCTCACACACATGCATCCAGTGCATATGCGTGCCTCAGTCTCCGTCTGCGCTTGACAATGACAGTGACCTTGACAGGAACCTCCACAGGAAATGTGAATGTGTCGTCTTGTAGGTTTTCTTTAGAACGGGGGTTGACACAATCTGTCAGGCAGAGGAACGTACGCGCTCTCCTCTTGTGCTGCTTTCACTATCTTTCTCGCTCTGCAGCTAACTATTTGTCTTTTATGTCTCAGCAAGTTAGGGGAGTAGTAGTTTTTTTTTTTTTTAATTCATAAATAAATTCAATAATGCAGTAACCCCCACCCACCCACCACCTATTTCTAAAGAATGACTTTGAAGTACATGTGTGAGCTATCATTTACAGAGGATAAACCCCCACTCTACCTTACTTCCTATCTGTCTTCTCTAAACTCACTCACACACAGACAGACACACATAATAGGCATTTTCAGTTGTCATTAGACCCCATGATGTTTTCTAAATGCTTCTAGCCACTCACAAAGCTGATGATGTTACCCGTTTCTCCCCTCAGTCCCATCTCCTCTCTCTTTGACTGTCATCCTTCATCCTCGCGTTCCCTCATCATCCCCTTTCGAGCAGGCTCACTCTCTCCTCCTCGGGCTTGAAACGAGAAGGGTTCCTCCGGGTGGATGGCGGGCTAATCCCTGAACACTCGCTGGGGACTAATCTGACTCATTAGCTCAGACGCTGGTGCTTCCAGCCAGAGATCAGCGCTAATCCTCCTGCAGCACAAATGAAGACGACGCGTGTCGCGTCAGAGTTAAATACGGGTGTAAAAATCTAGCAAAAACACTGGTCACCAGGTCATCGGGCGATGATTCATTTCCACCAAAATACCTGGATTGTTTTTACAGTATTTTAAACTTGTTTGATCTATTTAAAGTGAACCTAACCTCACTGATCTAAGTGTGTGAGACGAGAGTGCGGAGTGGAGATGACCTTTGCTTGGCTGAAGCCTCTCTCCATCTCTCACTCCCAGGATTTCCTCCATATTGTGCTGCGAAATCATAGGAAGCTTCCCCACTGAAGAAAAATAATGAACGCACGCAGGACGCTGCTGAGACCGGGTCTCTCAGCGTCCAAGGGTTTCTGTCGCTGACGTCATCAAATCTGCGGGAGACTCTGCTGCACCGTTTCTGTCCAGTGGGATCTCCGAGCAGACGTTTTATTTTTCCTTCCTGTCGAATGCTTATTTCTCTCACTTTAACCTCTCGACACTTTTGGAAGATGAGACTCTTTGTCAGATTCCATCCACGTGAATTCTTGCTGCATTCCCCACAGTCAAGCCTCATCCTTAAACCCTGCAAACTGGATGTATAACGCATGCAGACCTTCTGATGACCTGCCCTTTTTTGACAAGCCATGTCACCAAATCTTTGCAAACTAATCTGTAATTTAAAAAAAATGTAAATCATAAAACATGTATTGCCATCCCAATATATGAACAGACCAGTAGTGGTGCAGCCAATTGCTTTTCAAATTCACATGATACATTAAAAGGAGATCAGTTCAGTTTGGCATGAAGGTGTGACAAGTGGTTTTAGCTTACGTTGTTATGTAAATGTGTTTTCTGATTATTGGAAAGCACCAATTGGAGGAAGCATACACAAGTTCCAAGGCACAGAATATCTCTAGGGGCAGTACGACGATTCAGTGGTTGGAACTCTTTCCTCTCTTCAAGGAGGTCCTGGGTTTGAACCTGGACTTGGCTGGCTGAGGGCACTTCTGGGTAGAGTTTCGATCTTCTCCTCGTGTCTGTACTGTTCGGGTCATCTGGAAACTCTAAATTGCAGTACGGTATTTGTCCGTTTACAGGATCTTGTCCAATGCATCCTGGAAGACGCCTGAAACCCTGATCAGGATAAGTAGGCACAGAGAATGGATGGACGGATGGATGGATTAATCATACAAAATGTGAAGAGTGAGACTCAGCTGTAAATATCAACTGTCAGCTACTATTTTGCCAAACCTAGTGACTGGTAAAAAACTAAACGTGTGAAGATGGCAGCCGGTGTTTGTTCCATCTGCAGCCTTGTCGTAGCGTAATTACAAATGACAGAACCCCTCCTGTGCTTTAGACACAGACAGTTCACTCGGTCAAGAAAAGAAAATCTTTTGTTTGACAGTTAAAACTTCTCTCTCCTCATATAGTCACCAAAGCCCCTCAGTGGGGTCCGACCGTTCCCACCAATTCACCACCACTAGGTTACTGGGGCAACAGCTGTGTGTATCTTCTCCTTCACGGGTCTGACAAACATGATGTGTAGTGGCTGTTCAGTAATTTGTCATTTAAAAAAAATCCACAATTACGTGTGGATGATAAACAGGATTATTACAGGAACTGTCAGTTTTGTCTACTGACAAAACTGACAGTTTGTTGGGATATTAATAATTTCATCCTATATTCTATTGACATTGCCTAAACCTCTAATTTTCAGTCACACTTGTTCAAGACTGCTAATGTGTCTTGCTCATTAAAGCTCTTCAGGGGCCATAAAAGGCTGTGGCCTCTTTCACTTCTGCTGTTTTGAGAGGATCTGTGCCGCTGAGATGGGATGCCCTGGAGTGCCATTAGAGAAATGCCACTTCACCCCGTTGTCTGTTAAATTGTTCCATTTCCTGGGCACCTTCCCCGCCCAGAGACCATTTTGTGAAAGCACTAATTTGCGAATCTGCCTTCAGCAGTTTGGCGATAAAATGATTTTCAATGTCAGCACACGCAAAAGTGAATTGTTTAGAACCAAAAAGATGCAACCGGGCATACGTTCAGATTCCTAAATCTTGCAAAATGTGCCTCTAAATGCACTGGGATGAGACGATGCGTTGGCCGTAAAAAATGCTTTGAGCCACGTGGATTCATAGGAAGCAACCTTGTGTGGCTTCCTTTCAGATGGAATGCTGAAACACCCTGCAGCCAGAATGAGGCGATGCGTGCCTCCTGCGAGCGCTCGTTTGAGTGTGGATAGTGCAGATGTGTGTGGGTGTCTTGCTTTTCCCCGTTTTGAATTTCAGTATTTATTTTATTTTTTTCTTCTGCGGCTGCTGTGCGGTTCAAGGACATTGTGTAATGCTTATGACGGCACCCCATCTGGAGAAGTGCCACTGAGACGCGGAGTTTGCAGAACTCACTTTGGAACTGAAAAACAGCTTACCCGTGAAAGACATTAGTAACTGAGGACACGAAATGAAAAGAGGAATTCGACGGAGAGCCGGTAAACAGCTCTCAGGCAGGGAGAATCTTTGTACCTCTGTGATTACCCATTTTGAAGATTTTTGATGGATTTTAGGAGACATTGTTAATAACAATTTGTCTCATCTAAATGTGCTCCAAAACATCTCCTTCGCATGTGGAACGTAAAAGATGTAATCATTTAGTTGGCACACAGAGGTCTGCAGTTGGCGGACGCTGTTTTTGTGTTGTTCATGTGAGAAATGTGTAGTGTTTTTGTGGCACAGGCAGATCTCTGCTGCTTCAACAAGCCGCTCATTGTCCCTCCGCTGGTTAATGAGTGATTAGCCAGGATTGGCTCTCTGGTAGAAAACGACCTGTCAAATGAATACAGTGGAGATAAAAGGGGGGCTATGCACCTGGACAGAAACTGGATGGCCGCTCAATTCAAACTGCACTAGATAAATATTTCAAACATGTTGCGTATACGGATGCCCCCGAGCCAATCCTATGCATCGGTTTAAAGGCTAGGGGCTTCTGCAAGGATAAGAAGCAAAGCCAATCAATATCCGATCTTTTCCTTAAAGGGAAACTCCAGTATCTTTAAACCTGGGCCCTATTTAGTCGCTCTAGACCTGCTCTATAGGAAAAAGTGCCCTGAGATAACTTTATGACATGGCGCTATGTAAATAAAACAGAATTGAAACAGAAATTTTGCAGTCGAAATGACTAATACCTTTTTAGTTTTGGTGTTGGTCCAGTAGGTAGCCTCCGCGAACGGGCTGCTATGGCTTCAACGATCCTTGTTGCTTAACCAGAAAGTCTCGCTCAAAGAAAATTTCCGTTCTGAAACCTCGCGAGGTTGTGTTGTTGCAGGAAGACAAAAGGATCTTCTTTTGTCACGTAATTAACCTCAGACACTGCAGTTCCACATTCTAATCCTTGTTGTTCTTGTAGAATCAACATCAAACTGTAGACCTGCCCACACTGATTATAGGGAGAAACCAGTGGTGTGCGTGTGACATTTATAAGTAGAACCTCATTTGTTAGTTTGCTTAATGGGAATGATTTCATTTAACAAATTATAACAAAATGAACAACTTCCTCATTTTGCTGATGCACCCTTTTGGCTTTGGCGAGAGATCTGGTTTCTGTTGCAGTGTTGCACAATACACACACACACACTCGTCCCTTTTGTGAGGCTGTTCACACAGGCCACTGCTGTCACCGTATGGAATGCAGTGGTCCAGTAGAGCGACCCTAAGCTTTATGCTCAGATGTCGCATAGACTCAAAAGGATGCTATTCCTTTGTCATTTGTCCGTATAGGAAAAACAGATTGAACCGTGTGCTCATAAATCAACATTAAATGTTTGGCTCTCGTCTGCATCTGTGCTTATCGATCCTAACTAGATCACCGTTTGTCCTCGCATAACTTAAAATCAGCGGCTGCTTTCATAACCGCATCCATCCGTGGCTAATTGTGCAGGTTCCCTTTTTATGAAGCTGTCCTTGCGGCGTTGCTGGGGAAATGAGTCACAGTTGCCAAGGAAGTGAGATGGTGTGCAGTCGTCTTCGTGTCACAGGGTACGGTTGGCCTTCGCTCTCGAGAGCGAGCTCTCGGCGCGCTGAAGACCTGCAAGCTTGTTTTTTGACGTTGGAGCTCTGTGGCATTGCAATTCAGATTTGGAGAAATTATGAGAGAGACGGAGAGAGGAAAGTAGAAAGGTGAAGAGTGCAAAAAGAGTGGGAGGGATAGAACTGCAGAACCTTTTCAAAAATGTGTTTTGTCTTTGTGCTGTCAGCTCATTTGCATTATTCTGAAACTTAGAACACAATCTGCTATAGATTCAAAGACGGTCAGATATCAGTCAGTCAGTGGTTGATGACAGCTGACTGTATATTGACCAAAAAGCGCTCTGTGTTCCTCTTTCAGATGAAGCCTGTGTGTGTGTGTGTGTGTGCCATTACAAGGTATAATATCGGTGGTTTTAGTGAATTGGGAAATCCTAGTGTCTCCACTTTAAGAGCTGTTTTTACAGCTGAATAAAGATGTTATGCTTAAGGTGGTGCATGGACGCCCTTACTAAATCAAATACAGTAAAAGATACATTTTATATTAATTAAAGATTGAGTCTGGTGATTCCATGAAAAGAGAGAAACCAACAGTGAACTAATCCTACTAACAGGTACTGTTACTGTTACAGGTACTGTCTGTATCCAAAGCCAGATGTAGTTTCCTGCTGTTTGAATGGAAGTTTCATTTATTTATTTAGCCTTGTTTTGAAAATGAAAGCATATGTTTGTGAGCAGCCTCTTAACATTGATGTCTTCATTAGGAATAAATGGGTTTGGGCTGAGAGCCAGGGGCCGGCTGGGAAAATCAGAAAGACCGAGACGGACAAAGGCATAGTTGGCTTTGGCGTTTTTTTTTTTTTTAAGGGATCTGATGACAGTAACAGAAAAATTGATCTACCACACTTATCCTTTTTAAGCCAATATCTGATCAAAAATGAAGTATGCAGGACTAAGAGTCTGACTAAACACCCAGTGCTGCGTAGTCAGTGCATCTAAAAAGTAGTGCAATCTGACCTCCAGTCCAAGCTATAGTTTGAATCAGTTTTGTTTATAAGGAGTCTTTCCTCAAGCTACATATGAGAACTAGCCATTTGTCTGCTATTTTTGGAGTGAACTGTAACCATCCACTGCCCCTGTTCAAAAATACAGACAAAATCATCCTTTCCAGTTCCGGTTGGGGTCATGAATTCTTCACACCTGGATGGGTTTTTCTATATGCAGCACAGACTTGAGACGGTGACTCACATTTGGGAGGGGCTGCAGTGAAACTCCAGCCATCTCAAGGCAGAGAGATCATGTGGGAGTAACCTCGCCTTCACCCAACTCTTCTTCAGCCGCAGAAACCCCAGGAAGAGTGCGGCTGCCTGCAGACATTCCTAAATGTGTGGCTTTCATGCACATTCCTTGGTTCGCAGTGGCAAAACATAGGGGGGGGGTGGCTTTTACAAAATGCGCAACTCTAGCCATCCGCCATGCTGTAAGGCCGTCACAGACAAGGCCTCCATTGAGAGTCACGAAGAGTAGTGTGCCATTGGCGAATGCAGCGCCAATGTAAAGACCACCATGAGGTGGCGCAAGGAGGCTCGACTGAGGCTGTTCGACACACGCTGGGTGTCGGTTGTATAAAAAGGCAGCACAGGAACACACATGGCAAGAGTGCTAATGAAGACACTCGGTGAAGAGACAAGGATGCTATTAGTTAAATCCTCAGGATCCATCCACTCCAGTCATCCATAGCTACCAGGAGGCATTTGAGGTAATGAGATCCCTCGGTGCTGCTTCTGCGTCACTCCCACCATCTGACCTCTCTGCTGCTGCACAGCTGTAATTGAAGGCTTAGCCGAATGTGCCGTGCCATGCAGCACTTATAGCACATACAGTCAGCATTTCTTATCCCCGTTCCACATGTGTTTTTGTTATTCATGCAGTTCTACACACCTGCACCAAGGAATCGCCAAGGATCAACCTCGCTAGGTGATAAATGTTTGGCTTAAGTCGGTAATAGTTTATTATATTTTACTTACATCTGTGGGGAAATGTCCTATCTATTTGACAGGAGTGTTCCTAATGCCTAACGTGCCTGTCTTTTGGCACGGGAGGAAACCCACGCGAACACTGTGATGCAACGCTGCTAATCACTGAGCCCCTGGGCCGGATATCAAAGTTTTATTCTGATGGCCCCTGAGCAACTCTGCAGGGGCACTTAGGGTTTAAGTGCTTGGCTCACGGGCAACATATCGGTAGCTTTTTTGAGGGATGGAGAGTGTCTGTCGCTCTATGGCCTGTCATCTCGCCCTGACTCACCCTTCTTGTAATGGCACTGTTGGCTGCCACCAAGAAAGACCTGTGCTTGAACCATGCTGTTTGGCTCTGGCTGGATGGTGTTTGCAAGTGTGCGTGTGCACAGGGTGTGTTTGAGTCGGAGCCAGGCAGCCGTTGGCATATGCAGGCAAGCTGACTCCTCCCTGCATGCACACCCAGTCCACACTTAAAAAAAGAAGATACTTGAAGCCAATTAAATCCACTACATGCACGTTCTCATATCCTTTTGCCTCTGTGTGTCTGTGTTGAAGCAGATTTTGGTATGCAGTTAGGTTTCTGTTTTCTGGGCCCCTTGGAGGACCTTACGATGTTTGTTGTGCCGACCTCCTGTATGTCTATGCACGGACAAAGAAGACCTATAACCTATTGGTATAAAAGATGCACAGATAGATGAGGGCTTACAATTAATTCTCAAAGGTCAGAGCACCATGGCAGACAGCACTGTATAATCAGTTTAAATTCAGTGTATCATTTATATGCAGTGCAGATTACCATGATCATGCAAGGGCATAAATGCGGTTGTGAGGAGGATTTCTACCATTTTCCTAGATTGATTTAATTAAAACTACATGACCAGTTACAGAGGTTCCTACTACTACCTCCAGACCCTCCGTTTTATTTATTTAGCCTTATTTTGAAAATGAAAGTATGTTTGCGAGCAGCCTCTTAACATTTGATGTCTCACATGAATAAATATGTTTGGGTTTAGAGCCAGAGGCAGGCTGGGAAAGTCAGAAAGACTGTGAGACCGACCGGCGCGTAGTTGACTTTGGTATTTTCACGGGATCTGATGGCAATGACAGAATGAAATATGCAGGATAAAAGTCCTACTACCCCCCCACACACAGATGCTTTGACTAACAATGTACAAGTGCATCCTTCCTGGCTTCCCACACACAAATGTCTGCAAGAGCTGTACCAAAGAAAATGAGACAAATTCGGAACAACTGGCACACGTGAGCAAGGAGCAAGTTCAGGCAGGCCGATGATGACCACGTAATCCGAGAACAAGTTTACTTAGGTTACGTGTCTGAAACGGTTGACAAACTGCCACTGAATACATGCTACAGGTAACTCTACCTAAACCGCATACAGTGATATGGAGACTTATATGGACAAATTTGGATTTGTGGATTGGTGTTCTGCAAATTTAACGCACAATCACTTTTTATGTGATTTTAAAATAATCAGTTAGGGGAAAATAAACAGTAAATAGAGTATTTGCAAATGGTGTTTACAGTCATTCAGTACCAGGTACAACCTTATTTGGCAAAAATCATAGACTATACTTCTAGAGCTAAAATGTTCTTTGTTTCTTTTGCATGTGCTGCATGTTTGACGCCCAACCTCATCTAATTCTTGGTACTATACTCTGTGAAGGCCATTGCAAACCTTTGCAACCTTTAGATGACAAATCTAATATCTAACCATTTTTTCAGCTTCAGTTTCCTCTCTGACGCTTGCATTACATTAATACAAAATCCACTGTTTGCCTACCTGGCTGCCTACAGTACTTCCTGTGCCACTGGTTGCCTAACAATACCAAAACATAGTGATCCATTGCCATGCTGAACGTTTGGCAACAATTGGAGAAAGCCTGTAGTTTGCATTCATAGTCTTTAGTGATGTTTTTGTCACATTGCAGTGACGAGTAATCGGTGCCCTTATATGGCCACACGTTGAAATGTTCATATCCACACCCTTCAGTTTAGCAATAATACTGCAACATATAGGTCCCATAAGGTCCTTTTATGTCAATACCCTTTGTCTTGGGCAATTCTCCTTCCCTTTTCATTAGAACTAAATGGTGACACTCTGAATCAAGTATGCTCAAATGCAAACCTGCATATAAGTACACCCCTTTGTAATGTGGTAATTCGACCACTGAATTTCAATTAAAAACCAGATTCTCAAATGTTTTTGTCATCTAAATACTCTGGGGATGTAACTGGAATGTGTTGCTTTTGCTAAAAGGTGACCGATATGACCTTGCGAGAGACAGACATTAAAATCCTGTTTTTAAACCCAAGCCAGCTTTCATTACATAATATCCTGCCTCTCTGTTTGCAATGCTTCTGTTCTGAGACCTTGAAGGCTGCAGGACGAGAGGAGAGCATGAGACGCAGCAGTGAGTTGGAATGCTATCATAACCACATCATTTGAGATAACGCAAGAATTAAATATTGCTCGCAGCCTTTGCATGGACTCACCCAGGGAATTTTAATCCCCTTAATCTAAACACTTTTGTCTAATGTCACAGTAGTGCACCGCTGTATTTGAATATCAGATCGGCCAGTATGAGAGTCACTGTTTTTTGAGGCAGTAAAATCTGTGTTTGAATCGATCTGATGCTGGGTAGTACAGAGACCACATCTTCTCCAGGTGGCATTTCGTCCGTGTGTGATTGCCATGCAAAATGTGAGCGTCAGCTTTAAATCAACTTTTGATTTGAAGCCCATCATCACTTACTATATTATAGGCTAATTTAAAATTCAGTCGTCAGTTGACACAAACCGCAGAGACGTGATGGGGATATATATTTTTAGACACGGCCACGACAGTCTGGAGTATGCCTAATGAAAAGCAATGCAAGCTATACACTACACACACCTACACGCACACCTATATACACACACACACACACACACACACAGAGTATGTCTGAAAGCAGATTAGGAACCTCCCATTTTTCTTGCGCAATTGTGTAATTCCACTGTCAGTGTTGTGTGTTAATAACCGCTGTCAAGGCCCCATTAACCTTTCATTTGTTTCTGATATGGAACAAGACTTCGCCCTGTTGTACAAACATTCATGGGGTGACATTGAGCATCTGAAATATATTTACAGAGTATACAGTGATCAGCCATAACATTATGACCGCATGAGCACCCTGACAGGGTGTGGGAACAAACTGTGATGCTCTGTGTGTTCTGACGCCTTTCTATCAGAACCAGCATTCACTTTTTCAGCAGTTTGAGCTGCAGAAGCTCTTCTGTTGGATCA
>JAVQJF010001904.1:0-23202 GCA_036023855.1 Gadopsis marmoratus
GTTAGTGTCCTGTGTATTTAAGTGTGTTTGGCTGCTTGGTTCTCATTGTCCGTGTCCAGGCTGTGGGTAGCACGTGTGATGAACTTTGTTTTGTTGTTTTCCTTTCTTTGGCACCCCGGTTGCCTTGCCCTTTTGCAAGTGCTTCTTTGTTGTTGTCAGACTTAAAGCCTGTTCACTCCCACAGTATGCATCTGGGTCCCTCTTTTCCTCCTCCACACCCTGCCATTCCTGACAAACACTCTGCATGACATCTTCCACCAAGATGAAATGTTCCTCCACATACTGAGCAAGTGTTAAAAGAACTTGTTGGACACTTATCCTTAACTCTTGCTCCGCTTCTGCCATGATTTTTTCCTTCCCTGATTCAAACAAACAAACTGCTACCATGTTTACACTGTGCATGCGTAGGTCCGCGTTGTCTACTTCCTGTTGTCGGTGCTAAAAAGCTCCTGCCAAAGCAGGATTCATCTGTGCATAAATTGATTACTCTGCCTAAGCAGGAAGGCCTGCCCAAAGCCAGTTGATTGACAGTTTGGGAAAAGCAATAAGGGAAAAGAGAAAATATTTATTTGTCTTTATACGCATATCCACATTTAGTTTTCTTTTCTTTATTTATCTTTATATATCCACATGTATTGTCTCATTTGTTCCCATGAAGTAATAAGCCTTCTTCTAATTTGCATTCAAAAGCAGGCTTGTAATGTCATGCAAGTGTGAGATAATATCAATCATATTTTATTGTGAGCGTAAGCCTGATGTGGTATCTTAGAGTTAATGGGGAAGAAGATCATAAGAAAAAGAAAGATGCAATTAGGAAAATAGAGCAAGAATGAGAAAAAGAGAGTAAGATGTATTGCAACATGGCATTCAAGCTTAATGGGCACATTAACAGAAAGAGGCCCTACTTGCTGCTGATGATATTGATGCTGCTGCAGTGCTCTGCCTCTGCTCACCTCTACAGCCATTCATTTCACAGACAGGCCACGGTGAGTCAAAGTTTGCTGGAGATGACTGTCCTTACGTCAAGGCTAACCCTGCTGCCTGTGATGTCGCACTGCCGACTCAAACTCAGCTCATTGTGTTTAAAGGGTTTGTAAACAATGTAATTGTAATGTGCGCATGGATCTTCTCCAAGCAGTTTTTATGAGGTTTCAGTTTCGGGAAGAAAAAGCCCCCCATGAATGGCAAACAACAACTGGTCAAAGAAAGTCAGCTCTGTTGCTACATCAACAACAACTCTGATTTATTGCCTCAAACAACACTTCCCACTCCCTCCTCTCTTGCCTCCTCTGTCCTCCCGCGCCCTCTCTGGCTCATCTCCCCCATGACAAGCTGACGTGCTCATCGCTTCCCTCCCCTTCCCTTCCTCTCCTTTCTCAAACTGCAGACTGGAGACAAACCAGAGCTCAAAATCTCAACCTTCTTCCTTTTGATTTACTGACATATTTGCTATCTTCTCCCCGACTGTCCATGTTGTAACACAAACCTTCACATCCTGTCCTCTCTATCCAGATTACGCCCCCTAATGTCAAACCCCACTTTTAGAGTGATAGTATCTATTAACATCCCCCATCCCACCACAGATGCCCTGCCGCTGGTGCAGATTGACAGATCAATTGTCCAAACAGAAAATCGATGGGGCACATGTCTTCATTAAGTAGTGGCAGACACCTGGCGTGGAACATCCCCAACCTTTTCCCCTTGGGAGGATGGAAAAGGGGAGTGGTTGATGTTCTCTCTCACGTGCGCCAGTCACACCACTGACTGTTGAACAGCCACACAAACTGTGAGATGCTTCAAGGAAGATGGAAGGAGCACACCAACATGCTATGGAGTACGTGAGCGCATGCATGCTCATGTGCACATGGTCGAGGAGGGATTCTCCATGAGCCTTGCAGGACACAGACGAAAAGACAATGTGCACACATTACTCCACAACATACAACCACCTGTTGCCCCATGTCCATCGTTCTACGCCTAGGTTACGTGATGTCAATGAGCCCGTTTAATTTTCCGGTTGTAAGCACAGATAAAGCTAGTTAATAGACGTTTTACTGACTGTTTTTTAGTTGCACATTCTGGTTCTCCAAGTCCAAGACAACAAAATACCTAGAGCTCCCCAGAGTGACACATCAACGTAACTTGCCAGAGCCTTCTAAAACTCTTACAAATCACCATTAAAAAAAAATTTAAGTGGTATCTGAGGGTTATAGGTTTAGGTACAAAAACTGCTTGGTTATGGTTAGGGAAAAATCGTGGTTTGGGTTATACTTAGCCATCATCAAGGTTACAATAATAACCACTTGGTTTAGGTCAGGAAAGATCCTCCATGTCAAAGATGTTGTCTGTGCTAAAAAGCTCCTGCCAAAGCAGGATTCATGTGTACATGAATTGATTAATCATCCTGGGCAGGAAGGACCACCCAAAGCCAGTTGATTGACAGCTTGGCCCTTCAGGGAATTGCAAAAGGGGAATAACAAAAGCAATAAAAGAAAAGCAAAAGGAAAAGCATTTTTTTTTATATATCCACATTTATTTAGTTCTCTTTATATTTTCACATTTATTGTCATATTCTTTCCCAGATTTATTTTATGGCCCTCCAATAACTCCATATTTCTGGTGCTTTTTCAATTATGCCATCTTGTTGCGCCCTCTTCTGCAATGGTTTAATGGCACCCGGTTGGAGCATTAGTGCCACCAGCTGTTTAACACGATTCGCTCAACTCCTATTTGCATAATGGGAGTGGATGGAAATGCGCATCAGTTTGCATTTTCTTTTGCCAGTTTTCTGGAAATTCAGTTCAAAATTGCTCCTTTGCTCCCAGAACACAAGACTCATATTTCATTTGGCCGCTAGAAATATTTGTTAGTTGAACTTAAACAAATGTTGTTTTTTTGGGGGGGCATTTTCTGAAACAACTGATACTCTTGTTTTTCTTGATATGACAGTCTGAAGGGACACGTGAAGATGGTGTGCATTTAAAAGGAATATATGTAAAAGAAAAGTCACAGAAAACATGTTGCTGGTGTGATGAAGTGAATCAACATTTTCAGTCTTTTTTATGGGAGCCTGATGACTAATCCAATAATAATTACAAATGTGTAATTATCAAATAGAATACAATAGAATTTAATCGAATGCTCTTAGTCGCTTTGTGCGTCATTGCTCTATCTTGGAGTGTAGACATTTTATTAACACCAACACATTTGCAAATCGTTTAGATGCAGACACATCATCATAAAGATCTGATTGTGTAGAGAAATGTTCAACCCAAACAACAACACATGAAAGCAGCATCACCATCAGCTCCATTTCATCACACTATACAGTATGTATGTGTGTGTCTTAGCAGTGCGTGCTTTGAGACACACTGTGTGCTTTGAGACACACTGTAGCCCTACTGTACAAAGAACAGGCCTCACTTCTGTAATCCCGGCATGTCAAAAAGACTGAGGTGAAGAACTGACTCCTTCATTGTGCTGTTTGCTATGCCAGCACACGCCTGTTCTGTCTCAACAACTGTGGTGGAGTGAGCAGAGAGAGAAAGAGAGCGGGAGAGAGAGTGAGTTAGCGATTAATTAAAAATGTGGTGATTCGTCTCTGCTCCGTCGTCTGTGGCTCCCCCACTCTGGGCTCAAAAGGTGCTACTTCACCAGCTCTGCTGTTATTAATCTCTCTCTCTATTCCTGCTCTGATCTCTCTTTCTCGTCTTCGTCTTCTGGGTGTCCTTGTCTTCCTTGTACCCCCCCGGTCATCCTGAGCTTTCGGTCCATCATTTGCCTAGGTCAAGCAGTAATCATTTCCCACCACTTGACTTGTGTAATCCTTTTTCTCATCACAATCCTTCATCTTCCACCCTCAAATCTGTGCTCTTGATGTGACCCCTCTCCGTCTGCAGCTTAAAGGTCAAAGTCTGTGAGAAACCGTACGGATGTGACGACGTCTCCGCAAAGCCCTGTTGCTGTTAACTAATGAAACACTGGCTGGTCATCAAGGTAGTAACCACCGATCCATCTGTGATTGTTATATATGTGTGGGTCTGTAGGTCACGCCGATACAACTCACACATGCCCCTCTCTTGAAACATTCATGATTCAGCTTGAGCGGAAGGAGCTGTGTCACAATGATTGAATAAGTCGAACTTGGCTGCTGCAAAGTATCAGCCCCGCTGCACTCAACTCTGCCATTAATTCAGACGACTATTGTAAAATTGCATTACACTCTCAGGTTATTGTTACTCAGTGATTAAACCAACAGCATCAAGTACATTTGTAAAGATAAGAGTCAGCAGCCACAGAAATCAAATACAACCACGCAGGAGAAACTATAAATGACAGCAAAGAACTGCGAGACTTGCCATCCGGGAGACAAAATTAGGTGAGATTTGATCAGAAAGAGAGACTTGTACTTTTACAAGACTGCAAATCTGTGGAGCAACTGCAGTCTTGGCATACAAAAGCCTTTTACTTTGCATTGCAGATTTGCTTTGAACCAGAACAGCTTAGGTTGTTGATAACATCTCACTCCCAGTCTTTATCAAGGAAAAGGGATGCAGAGCGTATATGTTACTCTTCTGTATTAGAACAAATGAGACAATAAATGCCACCAGCTGTATTCATTAATGGCATAAACTCTCAATAGAGCTCAGCTTAAAGGGTTAAATTGTAAAACCATTGAATTATCCTTTATTTTTATCCTTTATTTGACCACAGAATGAATTCAGCATAGAGGACTGATGCAGAATGGATGTGAATCTGACAGTCCAGAGGGCTTTCAACATCTCAACTCCAATCTCCTTTCCTCTTTCATCTGACCTCCAGGTTTTCTGCCTCTGTCTCACACACACTCATATACACAGACATAATGTATGCACACACCACTTTGCCTCCCCGTGTGAGACCAGGTGAGCGCTCATAGATCACACAGTGGGACAGAGGCAGTAAATGGGTCTGACAAAGACTGTGAATGGACTAATCAGTCAACGGTAAAGACACAAGAAGGATTAATTCAGGTCACCAAGAGGAGCCAAGTAACAAACACTTGTTCCAGAGGTCAAGATTGAGCCATTACTAACATAATGCCACAAACGCATACATCTATAACAACTCCAGATTAACAAATACAAAGGTGAAGTCTCAAGAATCATGTGTAAATAATCAGATTCAATGATGCTCTGCACATACAACAGCTGCTTGAATATTTCCAACTAAAGAGACAATCTCCAGAGAGGCACAAGCGCAGACAGATACATACAGAGTACATACGCATGCACAAGGTCAGAATGACAAATCAACAGTGTGTGTATGTGTGCGCAAAGAGTGACACTCAGCAGCTGTGCACGACACGCACTCAGTCAAACCTGCAGACAAGTGCACAACAAATCAAGATGCAATGCATGACTCCTGCAGCTCACCAATGCAGGCTCTAATCACAAGTATGAGCAAATTACAGTAACACAGAATGAGACGTGCACGTGATTAGACACACACACACGCACACATAAAACACACACTGTCTTACCCGGCAGGCCGAGACAGAGCAGGACGCTGTAGTAGATAACAGGCAGTGGTCCGAGAGGGCATCCCTGGGCAACCAAAGAGGGATGCTGCCCCAGACTCCAGGTGCTCCCATTTGGGGGAAACACAGGGAAGATGTGGCTGTGCTCCATGGTCTCTTCCTTGTCCTCTTCCTCAGCTGAGCTCAGTGTCAAGAAGCCTGGCCACACAAGCAAACCACCTGGTCGCCGGTTTGGGAGAGAGGGTGCTCTGTCCTTGGGTGCCAATCAGCATGAGTGTGTGTATGCGTGAGTTTGCGCGAGACAGCAAGGTTGAGTGTGTGAGAAGGAGAGAGCAATGGAAGAGATGGGGATGAGAGAGTGAAGGGAGACAACAGAAGGGGAGAGATGCCAGAGATGATATGTGTTAGTAGGTGATGGAGAGGAAGGAGGCGAGAGGAGCGGAGAGAGGGAGGCGCGAAGAGGTGAGTGTTAAGGTAGAAGTGGAGAGGGGAGGATGCTGCCTGAGTGTGTGAGCGATGGGGAATGAGAGCGAGTCGAGAGCGCAGCCGGAGGAAGGAGGAGGGAGAGAGGGAGGGAAAGAAGGCGGGAGAGAGGTAGGTAGATGGAGAGCAAGGGCACGCTAGAGAGAGAAGGAGGGAGACGGAGGCTGAGAGTGGAGGAAGGAGGCTGAGGGATGCTCAGAGAGAGAAAGAGGGGTAACATGTTCCTGTTTGAGGACAGTGAACACAAGGAGACAATAAAAACTGATGGAGACAGATGTGACAGATGAGAAAAGATAAATAGAGGTTTAAGTCGACTGTGGAAAAGGAAAGAGTGTGTTTGCCCTCAATGTACCGATATATATCTCTGTAAATGCTCGAGTGCATATTCAGTAACTTCACAACTGCTTTTGACCATTTATCCACAAACGAGTGAACATTTGCACATCATGAATCTTACATACAGTATAAATAAAAGTGATTGGACACATGTGTGTAGGCGTGTGTGTGTGTGTGTGTTGGAGTGGGGGGCTGGGACTGGCTACTCAATCTAATTTGCCATGCAGTGTGAACTGTCTGAATCTCCAGCTAAAATGTGTTAATGAGCACAAGGCTGACACTGAAAAACACACAAGAATTCCTTTTTAAGAAAGACTCCGCTGTCTGGTTTATCAGGGCTGCAACTGACATTTATTTTCCTTATAGATTAATTATTTAATCTATACATCCCTCAGTTGTTTAGTCTGAAACTGTAATTCCTGATTCTAAGAAATGCACTGAAGCATAAACATAAAATCCATAAAAAACAAATCAATAATTTTTCTCCAATATATTTATTCCCCAAACATTTTCAGCCATAGTACATTGCTTTCACCATGAAGGCAACATTGCTGAAAACATTGAGTCCACAATGTTGGAGAGGAGTTGTATAAAATAAAGGTTACCTGGTGTAACCCCAGTTCTATGTGATACGTGCTCTGCCCTCTAATGGGCTTCGCTATTGGTTTATCCCCTCGAGGCTCCTGAGAAAAGAAATCAAAGCACTCACCGCCCAAACTCACTCACCGCAAAATTGTCACCATCCGGTGTCGTGGAATTAGTGGGAGCTACAAGGAAATATATGTAATAAGTCCGCAGTGGTGAGGATAGCGACTCCTCTAACCCCACGCCAAGCCACCTGCCACGGTCTTGGACTTCACCACGGACCTCCTTTGCCAGCCTCAGGGGAGACCTCGGCCATATGTTACAGTCCCCAAAATAGTGCCTGTTTTTTCCCACGGCCAGCAGGAGTGATTCGCTCCCTCGGGTGCTAAGCCCCCGGCTTTAGCTTGGCCTGTACTCCTTGAAGGAGGAAGAACAACACCTCCTCCTGAACAGGAAGGTGTTGGAACACCTGGGTGCGTCTTTGCCCCCAGCAGCCTCAGCAGCAAGGCCATAACGTTATCGTCCTGCTGAGGGGTCAGGCGGGGCGGCCTCTGCTAGCATGGGTTGTCCTGGAGAGGCTTCGTCCTTCCCACCAGCGGATACTGGTTGTGGACAGGGTGGACAGGTGCTGAGGCGGAGCTACGAGAGGATAAACCAATAGCAAAGCCTGTTAGATTGCCTCACCTTTTATTTTATTAATTTGCTCTGGATAGTCTACAGAATGACAGGAAATAATGACAACACCCAAAGTAATGCCTTAAAATTGCTTATTTAGTCTCTCGACCAGTCAAAAAACCCAGTACTCATTTCATATGATATGAAAAACATTTTGTTGACAGTAATGCTAAATGAAGTCCACGGTGGAATGTAAATAAGTGCATTTGCTTAAACACTGTACTTAAGTACAATTTTTAGGTACTTGTACTTTAATTGAGTATTTTCATTTTATGCTGCTTTACAGACAAATTGAGCGACTGAATTATGTGTCATTACTTACTAGCTTACATACAGTGTATATATAATATACAGTATATTTCTTGCATTGTAATCAGAAAAAATGCATGATTTAATTTCCTAAAAATTGGAAAAAACACTGTAAAAGTGGAAAATCGGAAAAATTAAAAAAGTGGAATTTCATAGTGATACATAGGAAATAATTTACCAAGCTAGCAAGCTGTATGTGGGGTAGTTTGTTGTTGGAGCAGCTGGTAGCAGCCCAGAAAAGACACCGAGCCTCAAAGAGTGGACTACATTTTGTTGTATGGCCATATTTTCTACATATAACAGGTTCTACGTGAACTCCTGGACAGATTTTGGACAGAAAGGAGCTTTACCTCCACCAGCTACAACATTAAAATGCTGCTCATACAGGAATGTAACCGTAATAATAATTTATATTTAATAATAATAGAAACACTCACAGGAGCCATTTTTCTGCATAGTGAGTAAGTTTTGCTAATAATACTTAAGTAAGATTTTGAATCCAGGACTTTTTACTTGTAATGGAGTATTTTTACACTACTGTTTATGGTTTTTACTATATTTACACAGAATTATAGATCCATAGTATTCATTATTCTTACTATAAATAATTTACAGACTCATCTGGGCTTTTAGGAGTTGCTATACGTGCAGAAAGTAGACAACAGAGCAGCTTTGGCATGAGTACAGCGAAACATCATGTCCATTTAGAGAGCGGTCAGCTCTGTCTCTGCTCTCTCTGTGCCACTTCCGCACAATCAATGCGGCTAAGGTGGCTAAGACAAGAACTTGAGGGCGGGCAAGATTAAATAGTTTTACACAAAGAAAGAAAAAGTCATGTCAAGTCACGGACGACCAGACATGTTATAGATGTGTAAAGAATACAACAACGTAACACAGTATGGACAATCATGATGACAAAGTTATGAATATATTCTAACATGCAGGTATATGAAGAAAAGATCCAGGAGGATGTCAAGAAACTTCAGGTGTTGCCAAACAGATAGGACCTGAGTCACATGACCTCCTTTCCACCATGGAAATCTGGAAGAGGACAGACTACACAACAGTACACAAGACCCAAAACTCAAGCACACCATTCACACAGATAGAAGAAAGAAACAGACACACAGAGAGAAAGAGGGAGACGAGGGGAGAGGCTGAATCTCCTAGGAAAAAATAGTTTGGGTTTTTTTATGGAAGAAAAGAACTCATGAGTCTTTGAGCTTGTGGGAAGCCGGGGATCACAAAAGAGGATCAAGACCCGCTTAGAGCTTCAATCATGGCATCTTGTGCCTTCACCACCCGCCATCAGGTGGAGAGCACTGTATGAAAAGAAGAATAGATTGGAGGAACTGTCCAATAATGGCTGACCTGTTTCTGCTGAATGCCACTAGAAAATGTACAGAAAGTAGGTGAGAAGAGTAGAAAGGAGCAATCACATGCTCTTAATTCTTTTCTCCTACATGTGCTACATGTGCTAAATGAGCTGCGGGGGACGCAGGGAAAAGGAGCGCCACGATTAAGTGTTAAATAAAATATGGCCAGCTGACATGAATTGATTACGGAGAAATGTGGGACAGAAGGTGATTCTTCAAGAGTAGCAAGTATAGCTGTGAAAGATCCCCACAGGGGTACTGCCTGCCTGCTCTCCAGTACTTAATACAACATCATCATTGGTCCTTGTCACACAAACTTGATTACACGCAATCTTCTGGTGCTTTGATATAGGCATGATTGTGTTGTGTGTTGTGTGCAGTCGGATTCAATATAGGACAACACATACTGTACATGTGTGGTATTTTTGATGTGTAACCATAATGGGAAACCAAAGCAGGGCAGCTGATGGTTGTGGTGTATTGTATTATAGTTATGCAGTGTGGCCATACCTCCACCTGACCTCATTACTTTCTGTGGCGATATGTGTATTAAGTCAGTGCTGGGAAAGGTCTGTGCGTGTGTGTGTGTATGAGCAACTGTGTGTGTGTTATTAACACATTACATCATCATTAGACACATTGTCCAGGAGGATTTCACACTGTCACATCTTCACCGAACGGAACAATCACATGCGGACGTGCACAAATGTGTAAAACCAAACATGTGCTATTGATTCAAATGCCACACACTTGTTTGTCCATTTGTATGTGTGCCATGTTGAAATTTAAGGTTAGTTACTAAGCAGAACAGAGCTGATATATGTGATTTAAAAAGTGTTTAATCCTGCGGTTTATGGGGTGTGATGCTTGCATGTGAGAATCACTGAATATCTGGATGTAACACTGTAAAAAGGACAACATTGTGACGAGACTAAGAGTCTACAGCCATTCTAGCAGCTTGGTGAATCTGCTCAGAGCTAAATAAAACACCAGCGTGCTAAAGTGTGCACAATGACAATGCCAACATGCTGATGTTTAGCAGATGTAATGTTAACCATGTTCACCATCTTAGTTAGTCATATTATTCCCTGACTCAAACCTTAAATCTGAGAAAATGGGGAGATGAGGCTGAAAGGGAAACAAGACCAAGAGTCAACAGCCATGGTAGAGGCTTTGTGAGTCTGTGCTTTGAGCTAAATGCTACCTTCAGCACGCTAACAAGCTGATGCCAAGAGGGTATTATCTTTAGCAGGTTCACCATCTTAGTTTAGCATTTTGGCATGCTAACATTTTTTAACTAGTAAAAAACACAAAGTACAGCTGACTGACGAGAATACCACGTTTTTGGTCATAAATTTGACCTGATGATGGCGCTAGATGCAAAGACATGGGCTGACCACAGTCATTACAGTTCATGCTTTGGGGACCATGCACGTCTGCACCAAATGTCATGGCAATCCATTCAATAGTTGTGCTGCTAGCATGAGTAACAACTAAAGAACGAAGTGATGAAAAGCAGAGGAGGATAATCGAGACTCCATCATGTAGGGAGTCCCGGGGATTTCGTCTTCAGCCTGTTATATCCATCAGAAAGTTGTTAAATATCAGGTGGCATTAATAATGGATGCCTTCTGTGATGGGTGAGCTGTTTGTTTAGTGTGCATGTAGAATTGGAGCCCGGATTTGAAGAGGAATGGGTCAGCGAGGTCACACATGAGCGCTGCGCTGCTCTTGCTTTCCTGCTTGCCTCCAATTTAGAGCCATCACTCAATGAGAGGGATGAAATGGGAGCGAGAGAGAGAGAGAAGCTGGAAGACAATACAAGAGGGGGTATTGAATAAAACATAACCGAGAGAACAAGATGGATGGACGATTGGGGGAGATATGCAGAGCTTTCCATTACTAGCATATATACAGTGCATGCTCTCACACATGCACAGTCAACACATAACAAGCACGTGTATGAACACATGCAAAAACAAGCTTGGCTTTCACATCAGACCACAATCACTAGGGAAATTATCACAGTTTTAATCATTTAGGCATCTATCTGCAGCCCTGCAGGCCGGGGCAGGATCCCTGGGTGAGTCTCGCTGGACTGGGCAGTCCAGCTCCTGCCCCTGTCCAGCACTGGGGACCAGCTGGTCCGAGCAGGTTCTTATAATACCTCGATTTATTAGACTTGGGAAATGGAGACATTTAACTTGGCTGCAGCTGAGACTAAAAGCCCCACGGCCCTGTCTGCAAATTACATTGCTCTCACAAACAATCCCATTGAAATAAGGCCACTGAGGAGGGACTTTGGTTTTGGAAAACGTAGCCTTCATGACCCAGTTTCAGTTTTTGTGTGTGTGTGTGTGTTCATCGCCACCAAGAATTACAAATTACATAGTTTGACATTAAGTATGCAACACTAAATACTGGCTCAGTGAATTAAATGTTTTATTTTATTTTATTCCTGTTGTAGATGTGAGATATAAGACTGTCCTTCATTGTGCACTTTGCCAAAAACCTCACAGCCTCTCCGACCTCAGTTTCCCAACAGTTTCCATATAATCCTCCTGTCCACTCAACTGCTTTAGCTGATTTGTGTAGAGCCCCAATCTGGTCGTTGGCTGATTGCTATTGGTTAGACTGATGTGTGTTTGTTTGCAGTTAGGCTTCTCCTATTGATCACAGCAGATAGCATCTCATTCTGTTTGATCAAGTGTGCACATCAGAGGAGGTCCTGATTCTGATCACACTGCTGAGGAAAATAGCAGTGATGGTCCTGCAGGTGTTTAATACAAGTGTGCATTTGCCTGGGTGTATTATGTAGCACTGGTTTTCCAGCCACATACACATATATTTCTCCACAAATGCACGCTAACCCAGGCCACAGATTGAGATCATCATGGGTTATGTATGACCTTTATGTGCATGTAAGTCATGAGCAGTTCAAACAAAGTGATTTTTCCAATCTCAGATTGATTTGATGATGATGATTTTTAGATGCAGGAAGAGGTAAAATATCCATATATTATATAATATTATATATTGTTTTTATGTTCTTAATCACCTGAAGAACTGCATTGGGGATGTCAACAATCTGCTCTTCCTGGTGGCAAAATGAAGACAAAAACACATATATGAAAATGCATTTAATGTTTGAGTAGCCCCGAAGGTTCCCGCCATGTTTCACCATCATTTGTACTTTGGACAGTGTTGGCAGAAGAACTCAGATCCTTTACTCAGGTAAATGCACCAATACCACAGTGGAAGAGAAATACTCCATTACTCCATTACAAGTAAAAGTCCTGCATTGAAAGTCCAACTTAAGTAAAATTACAGAGGTTTTATCGCCTTAATGAATTTAAAGCATAAAAAGTAAAGGTTTGCAGAAAATGGTCCCTTGTGACTGATGATGAAGTACATTATTAATACTGATGAATCAGTGTTTAAGCAGCATTTTATTGTAGTAGAGCTGTAGTTACTATACAGTATATACAAGTAGGTAGTTTATTCCAGTGGTTACCAAGCTAGAGGTTGAGCCCCTCCAAAGGATCACAGGATAAATATGGGGAGTTGAGAAATGACTAATGGCAGAAATAAATGAGTAAATTTTTTGTGTGAAATATTGGATAATCTGACTTCTTTGGGCCTAATATGCTATTTAGATGAAACCATCTGAGAGGTTTTCAGGGGGAATCTATTTTTGGTGTTACTGCGAATAACTCATTGACATCTGAATCATGACAAAGGGCCCAGACGGCACACTGCTTTATATTGTAAGAGGTCAAAAGCAAAACCACTGGTTTAATATTCAACAATTAATTATATTTTATATACTGTTTATATCCATTATTTTATGTAAACATTTTATCTGAGAAACAACTATACTAAAGCTGTCAAATAAATGTAGTTTAGTAAAATATTTCCCTATTTGTAGAGGGGTAGAAGTATGTAGTAGCATAAAATAGAAATACTCACGTAAAGTAGCCTACAAGTACAATACTAAGGTACTTACTTACATCCCACCACTGACTTTTGAACTCTCTTTATGTCACTTTTTTCCTACTTTTACTTTTAATTTATTCTTTTTCTACTTTAGTATGCATGTACATTTCAATTTACTATGGAGTTATTTTAAGTATATCTATACTACGTACACTGAACTGAGCATTTTGGGCACCGAAATGTTCTTGGGAATGAGGAAAGTGCTATCTTATCTTATCTTTACCTCGTGATGTTTTTCAAGTTTATGAACTTGAGATTTTCACTCATTACTTTACGAACTCTACCGTCAGCTCTGTCTTACAGCGCCCTCTGGTGGCTCCTCTGTATCAGCACACGCACCACAGGCAGTGATAACAGTGGGAGGGTTGAGTGAGCAGCCTTGGATGTGGTCGCCATCTGCTGTTTTCGGATCTATAGGCCGGATCCTTCCAGGAGGCTGCGGTGTGTTCAGGACCAGCGGGGAAAGGGACGAAGCCGCACTTTGATACTTTGATTCAGTCCGGAGCGGTAGGTGCCGAGCATCTCTGCTGCTGCTGCTGCTGCTGCTGCTGTTGTTTCGTACCGTTACTCAGACCCGTGTTGCTCTGCTGAAGCGACCCGCCCTGGAAACAGTGACGGATTTAATGTGTTGTAACATCAGCCGCAGCAGCTTGTCGAAGCGCGGATTATTACTGCAGGAGAGGAGCTGCGTCACAGTTGTTCTGGCTGCCTCGTCGTCTTGTCACGTCAGATGAGCTAATAATGCTATCGGGCCGGTGAATGCTACGCAGACGGGGAGCAGACTAGGCTGTCCATCATGAACATAAACACAATGTCCTCTGCTGAGCTGAATACGTACATTAGATTATTTAAGCGGTGTGTGTTTACAGTGTGCACACGGATGGTCTGTAAAGGCCACACAGTGACCTGCTGCAGAGAAACTGCACAATCACTGATGATACTATGAGGTCATTTCCTCATTAATTATTTACAAAAAAACAAAAAACAAAATTAAACATAATAATATGGATTTAGTCACATTTACATGACGGTATTACGTTTCCTTGGGACTGGGAGGTTTGAATTGACTTTACAAAAACGAGAGAAATTTGTTTTCTTAATGCATTATCATACCACTGTTTACTAGAACAATGCAAAGTCCCATGCTAAATGATCAAAGTGAACTTTATCACTGAATTGCATGGTCATGTTGCATATATCCATGCACTAAACATATGGGCAAAAGCCATATCAAGGAAACAAGTAAATGTTTAAGACATCAACTTAATAAATAAAAACATTTATTTAGATAATTTAGAGACTTGTGCAAAATGCAAAATGCTGCAAAACCGACAAAGCTTTGGGAAATGGCTGCCACTAATGGAAAATGTAAGCAGAGAGCAATTTAGCTTAAACATGCAGAAACCACTTGTATGATCCCTTAGGAAATGACTGTTAGTTATAAGACTTATTCCTTTTAAACCTACAGAGACAAAGAAATGCCAGGATGTAGTTTTATAATTTATTGCCTATTTGGAGCTTATTCTTTCAATCGGTATCAAGTGTTATACATCATATGATTCAGGGAAACCTACCTGTTCTTTCTGGTGCAGTGTAAAATCACCGTCATGCATTACTTTTTGTGAGAGCATACCGTATTTTACGTAAAAAAAAAAAAAAGAATATTATAAATTGATTCTGACTCCTTTCTCAGCCTCATATCCTTCTGCATCTCATTGTCTTTTGTGCGTAATGTCTGTAATCTGTTTGTCTCATTTTGCAAGGGTACACGTTGATCCCTGCTGAACCCGACAACTTCACTCAGATCACGCCTCGGTGTCACCATGTGCTCCTTGACCTCTTCTGCCGCTCTGCTGTGTCTGCTGGCGGGGGCCGTGGCAGCTATTCAGACCCCCCAGACAGGTGAGTGTGCCGGCATGAGTCTGCAGAGCTCTGACGATGGTGTAGTCTGAGATCCAGAGAGGGGAAATGGTGTTAAAGGAGGTCAAGATGGCAGCATGCAGAGCATGACATGTCAGAGTGAGAAAAGACGACAGCACTGAGAGGATGCTGTGTTTATGAAGAGCTTCAGGGTGGTGGCTTCATCAATACAGTAAGATGCTGAGATGCTGCATATTTGGGTCAGTTTAGTTCTGGTTATTGGTTAGTTTTGTTTATTTCAAAGCAGAATCGCACAACCTCTCGTAAGTTATGTGATAGGGAAATTTAGGTTAAAATTTGCTTGACATCTTCATGATCATGATGATCAACGAATGTAGGACAGCATCTAATGATTTTTTTCATAGTCCGTTAATCTGCCGATTATTTTTCCTATTAGCTATTTGGTTTATAAAATCTCACTGTTTTGACAACAGTCTAAACACCAAAGATATTAAGTTTACGATTAAATGAAAAAGAGAGAAGCATCAAATACTCACACCTGAGAGAATAATAAATCTGAATGTGTTATACTGTATGCCCATCAAACGTTCCACAGACAAAAGAAAAGCCACAATTGTTGCAAATAATTAATATTCTCATAAATAAATAAGAAAATATACCTGGGGAAAATGGCACTATTTAACAACCTCTCAAAGACTGTAGTTGCTAATCACAGAAGATCTGTGCAGGTTCAAGCCTCTTTATTGACAAGCAGCTGAATCTGTGTAGGCAGAGTTTGTAGTCTCAGTCTGTTGTGGATGAACCAGCTGAGACGCGAACTGTTCCTCCAGTGTTCATGGACAAGCAGCAGGCGAGCGCAGTGATCTCCCGTCAGAAGAGGAATGTCGACGGCAGTAACCCGGCTCAGGCTTCCAGCCTGGAGCAGGTCTGCATGGAGAAAGTGTGCACCTACGAGCAGGCCAGAAGTTTCTTCAAGGACTCGTACCGCACGGTGAGCTCCAGGATTTCACTGTTAACTCCCTCCTCATTTCATTTTCACATCCTCAGTGCCTCGTCTTTGTTTTGTCTATTTCACTCTTGGTTGCATGATAGAGAAAGCCATTGTGCACTTATCATGAATATTTCTCTTGCAGGATATCTTCTGGTCTGTCTACATTGGTAAGTTCTGTGATAAAAGGTTGATCCATCACTGCAGAGTCATTAGTGATACGTTACATATTCTCATACGCTTGCTGTCTGTGTTTAGATGGAGACCAGTGTGCAGAGAACCCCTGCAAGAATGGAGCTATGTGCTCGGACAGCGTTGGAGGCTACGATTGTGTCTGCAAGACGGGTTTCACAGGGGTCCACTGTGAAGAGGGTGAGGAGGAAATGTCGGCGTCATCATTGTTAAGTCAGTTCTGATTTGGTGTGTGAGTGCCGCAACCTTCCCCTTCTTTTTTTACGATGCAGACCAGACTCTGTGCACCCTGGAAAGTAAAGTGGGCTGCTCCCAGTTCTGTAAACCAGGCTACATGTCTTATGAATGCTCCTGCGCCCGTGGATGGAGGCTCAGCCGGACAGATAGGAATAAGTGTGAGCCTGCAGGTATGTCTGTTTCCAATAGTAAAGTCCAGCTGAAGTTAAAATTCTTCTCTGTAAAATACATGTCATGTGTTCTCTTTTGTGAAAAAAACAGAAATCACTATTTTTGCATTAATCAGATGTAATACCCTTAGTTCTAAGTAGACTCCCTCTTATTTAACTTCCATGCATCAACACATGTCTTGTCTTGCACCGTAGCTTGTTGCACGAGCCTGCTAAGAAGATCAGTTTGTGCCTGTCATGCATTAGCAGTAGCCAGAAGGTCGTTTATGTCAAGGGTCAAGGATATCTTTATTGTCCCCGAGGGGCAAACTGGAATACAGCCAGAGATGCAGCACAAAAACAACAACATCAACATAGAGCAACAGGACAACAAATAGACAATGGTACAATTAGCAACCATCACAGATTATTTAGCAGGCCCAAGACAGCAGGAACAAAGGAATTCTTGTGCCTGTTTGTCAGTAATATCTACGTGCCGATGGGAGTAGCCGAAAGGCCTCTCATACAACGGATGGCAAGGGTCAGCTAAGATTAGTTTCTCATGGATCTAACCTTTATATAAATGAGAAAGATCACTTAAGGAGTAAAGAGTGATTCTGCGATTCTACTGCAAACTTTTACAATAGCCTGTAGTCTATTCTTCTATTTTAATCTGAGTGACCCGTACCAAAATATTCCATCTGCTGAAAGATTAAAAAAATATTTCTAACTCATTTTCCAAGTTGCACCTCTGTTTCCTTATCAAAACAAATATGGCAGCCCACCATCTAGCTGATGTTACCTCTGTGACCTGAATGTATGCTGTGGGACTGCAACTACCATTAACAAACAAGCATACAATCAAACATTCATCGGGGATAAGTAGACTGCTAATGTCAGTTTGAAGGCTTTAGCTAAGTGGTGGGTCAGCTGCAGAACATTAAACGGGATGTAATCTTACGTTTTGGACAGGAATAATTGGTTAGAGTCAGGGTCAGGTTAAGTATCTCAGAAGACAGTTGGTTGGAGTTAGGAATGACATTTTTATGAGGATTTAGGTAAGAGGAAACATGTATTAACAGGGAAACAGTCTTGGATACACTCTGCCTGCCAACGGCTGAGATGAGCTGAGATGGAAAGGAGAATTTAATAATAATAAACTATGAAAGATACATTATTTTTGATTGCAAAAAGGATGACTAAATGTGATGGCTTTAAGAGAGAGTGAGAAATAACATAATGAGTGAAGGTAACCTTAACCATCTCTTCTGTCAGTCCAATTCCCCTGTGGTAAGGTGAACGGTCTGAGTCGGTGGAATGAGAGACTGTCGAGAAACAATAACTTTGAAGGACTTAGCTGTTCTTCTTCAGACTGTCCCTGGCAGGTAGGAACACATACACACACACACACACACACTGTGAAACATTACAGATCACAGCAAACCATTTCTTTACTGTAAGTCCCTCCGACACTGATGCTGGTTCATCGTGTTGTTTGCAGGCTCTCCTGAAGAGTGCGGAGTCCACAGGTTTCTGTAGCGGAGTCATTCTGAAGGAGAACCTGGTCTTGACTTCAGCTCATTGTGCCAACAAATACAGCTCCTTCCAGGTGGCTGTCGGTGAGCAGACAAAACACACCTCACCATACCGTTACCAGTGTCAATGCTACTGCTAATAAAGGAAACAGCAAAATGTATTTATATAACATCTAGATTTGCAAAATCTTTATGAAGCAAACATTCATGTGAACAGAAAGCACAACTCCACCTACAATTAGGATACCACATGATACAAAATAAGACCCACAATCCCCCAAACACATTTTGAAGTGCGTAATTTTGTTTGGTTCAATTCAAGGAATTGAATATTGGCCACATTTGGATAAAAAGGTACCACAATAAAAAGACGAACACAGCAAGTTTCAACGTTTACAGAGCCTGTGTTGGACTGAGCTACATCGATTGCACTGCAATCGATTATTTTCATCATCAATTAATGTGAAAAATAGCTGTTAGAATCTCTTAGAGGTCAAGGTGACATCTTCAAAGTGTCATATTTTGTCCTATCGACACTCCAAAATCCAAAGAGGTCAGTTTACTGTCACATTAGTCACAGATGAGCTTCAAATCTTCAGATTTGAGAAGCTACAATTAGCAAATGTTTTGGCATTTCAGCTTTAAAAAAAATACTAAAAACAACATAGTTGCAGAGTCATTTATTGTCAATCACCAAATTGATAAATCGACTAATCATTGCAACTCTACATGTCAGTATGTGTGCACGAGCCATCATCCTGAATGTCTTGTCTTCCCTGCACCTCCTCAGGCAAGCGCAGCACCAATTATGAAGACGGAGAGCAGATACTGTATGTAAAAATAGTTCACGTCCACCCGCGCTATGTGGAAGGTCGCCCTGAAAATGACCTGGCTGTGATTGAGCTCCGCGACAACATCAGGTCTAAGAAAGACGTGATTGCTGCCTGTCTGCCAGAAAGAGACTTTGCCGAGAGTGTCCTGATGAAGGGAGAGTTCCCCACCATAGTCACCGGCTGGAAAGAACCCAATCAGGTATCTTCTTTCCAGGGCCCGCTCACCCTTAACCAGCTGGCATACAGCCCCCTGCCTCAGTGTCTGGAGACTCACCCCAACCTGATGACCAATAAAATGGGCTGCACCGCTCCCCGGACCAATGCCGACTGCACCATGAGCTCCGGCAGCCCCCTGCTCACCCTGTACAGGGAGGTGTTCTTCCTCACTGGGGTGGTTAGCCAGCCGCCGGGGGCTGACTGCACTAATGGCTACATCTTCCAGAAAGTGTCGCGTCACCTCGGCTGGCTGCGGCCGCTCATGGGTTCACGTTAGGTGGAGTAGTCAGGGAGAACATGGAGGTCATTGGTTGGGGAAAATATAGGATAATGCAGGTGAATAAATACTAAAAACAGGTAATCAGACAAACATTTTCATTGTGCATTCGTTTTGTCTTTCTGCCTTTTAATAATAACCATCTTCTAATGGATACACTATTGTAACAACCATATAGTCCTTCCCATCTGTCTCTGTGGACTTCCCTTATTTATCCACAAGGTGTCTCTCTGTTATCAGAAACAGAAGCGTGAGGGTCAGAGGCAGCAGGCGATGCAGTAAATTATTCAGCATGTATTTTGTGACGTGGACATATCTTTTAAGTGATGTTATTTTTAGCGACTACCGTACGTGTTGATATGCACCTTGTAACAGTCCAGGTAAGCACTGGTCTATAAATGTAATAAACCCTAATGCCACACCTGACGTCGGTTCTGTTATTGCTTTATGATGAAGTATACAGTTGTGTTTCTGGAAGAAGAATTTCAATATCTGAACATTTGGAAATACCATTAGATATTGTAAGTAGATGTCACGGGGCTCATGAGACCTGGTTATAAGGACCTTGTGATGAACATTCATGTTTTCTAGGGGGTCTTCAGACACAAGAACATGGACATTAGCAGACAATAAAAATGACATAATAAACAACAACAAAATAATCTAAAAGCATGAAAAGTAATGTTAAAAACCAAAAGGACTCTTCTACAGCCCAAAACAATACCCACTATATCACTACCACAAGCTTCATCTGCATGAAGCTAACAAGAATTATTATCAAATTATTGGACAAATTAAAGTTTTGACTGGATGTTGGCACTAAATGAAAAGTCAAATGATTACAATTCATCCTGACGGGAACATGAATGTGTATAGCAAATTTCACAGCAATTCATCTAATAGTTGGGTGGTTGAGACATTTCACTAAAAACATACACAAACATCAACCCCATGGTGGTGCTAGAGGAAAAGTCAGGGGAGCACCAAAGTCAGGTTTCATCCTCTGGGGAACACGAATGCACAAAACCTCATAGCAATCCATCGAGTAGTTAATAGATATTTCAGTCTGAACCAAAGTGGTTAACCAACAGACCAATCTTACCATCTCTAGGTCCATGAGAAAAAAAATAATGAAATATAAGTTTAAATGCACATTTGAAACAAGCCATAACATCTTGAAGTCAAGAAAAGAAGTGATAAGAGTAAGTTAGGCAAGTTATTCCAGGCTCTTCTGTTTCCATTTATACCTTTCATGTGCTAAAACCTTCAAGCACCAGGAGAAAAGTATCAAATCTGCAGTTTGATGCAACTGTACCAAATGGCAGGAACGTAGCTCTGACAATCTACCTCAACTAGTCGTATATTCCCTTTTTGTCCCAGACGATGTTAGCTTGCCCTCACTGTCACATACCCCCGTGTTGTCTGGCAACATTTTCCCACGGACACTCGCCCTCTGCAGTCTTCTCACAGCCTCCCTGGTGAACAAGGCCAGGACCATGTCATGCAGGGTGAGGAAGGGAGAGGAAGAGGAATGGGCAGGGAGAGAGTAAGGGATGCCACATAACAAGAAAACCTGTTTTGATCGGGTGCTTGAAAAGGACAGCTCTAAAAGCTGGGGCCCACGTTGGCTGTTGCCATGGTACTCACCTAGGAGATGGCTCCTTGTTCCCAAAAATGGCTCTGCTCCTTTACTGGGCCATCCAGTGGAGATTAATTTGAGCAGAGCTCCTTCCTTCCTGAGTCTGGTCCTGCTCTCTGGTCCTGCCAGGTCCATTAATATGCTCAAGCTTACATACACACAGACGCACAAAAACACACACTGAGCAGGGCAGCAGCTAAACTTCATCTGCTCTGAGCTGCTAAATTTAGGCTGTGTTAAAGTCCTGTTTAAAGCATCACCTAAATATCAAACAGCTACTGCATGATTTTGTTTTTAGTCCCTGAATCAAGCCTGAAATTTGAGCAAATGGGTGAGATGTGGACGTGACGTGAGTGCCAAGAGGGGGACAAATACCAGGAGAGGGCGAATAGGGACAGAGAGAGAGATGTTTGACAGGTGGAGATAGCAAAGTGGTGAGATGATGAGATGGAAAAATGGTTTATAGATGAAGAGCAGGGACAGACCAAGAGACCTGGTATTTGCAATGTTGACACAGACAAGAAGTCATTGTGTGGACGGATTGATGGGCCCACAGTATATTAGACATGAATGAAAAGGCCTCGGAGAGAGAAACATTAGCAAGGCCATTTCTGATGGAGGGAAGTGAAAGCACTCAATGCCAACGCTTTCACTCTGCACACATCAAATGTTTCTATTGCTGGGCGAGATTGTGCAAAGTGGTGAGATAGTTGAATTTTATTACAATGTGTCAGGCATGTTGGGTACATCTGGTCAGTGTCCTACTAAATCAATAATCCTTTACTCTCCCCAAACCCAAAAGATATGTGCATGTTGTGATCGCAAATCCTCCCTGCCCAGTGTGTGTGTGTGTGTGTGTGTGTGTGTATGTATGTATGTATGCATAACACTGACATGCTAGTTTGTGTCTTGTGAGTCGCGGGGGGCAACATCAAATGACAGACTTTGGGAGGGATTATCTGTCTGTGTGGTGTCTGATTCCACGCAGGGGCTTAGCAGTATGTTTGAGCGTCGAAGGCAGACTGACTTGAGATAAAGTCTCGTGCTATGTGTGTAATGAGCGCACCGCTATCGGTGAAGGCACGCCTATGATCTTGTCCAGTAATTCCCCCCTTTCAAAATCCATGTCCCCAATTTTTTTCTCCCTTCTTGTCTCCACTGGGGGCTCTGCAGTCAGATTGGATGGCAAAGCTTCTCCCTTCCACCCCACCCCATCTCAAACAGCCCTGTGCCAGACAGAGCAGCTTCCACTTGATTGGGTAATTGTGCAGGAGGGTGGCGGTAACACAGGACCTCGAGAGGTTAGGGCCTGGATGGGGATGAAGTGGTTGAAGGAGAAAGAGAAAGACAGGCTGTGGACTTTTATATAACTCAGCTGTAGACTCATTTCTCCCTGATATTAGTTGTTTAACAAGGCTAAAGGTCTACAGCCATGCTACCTCCTCTGTGAAGCATTACTTAACTAAATGCTACCATCCGCTTACAAAAGGAGCTATACACTGTGTCTGGTTTAACTTAAATATGTTAACATAAAACGTTTCTAATTTATTTGTCTGGTTTGACTGCAAAGCAGTGGGGGTAACTGTCTTGGAGTGAATGCATGTTGTAATAACGTGAGGTTTTCCTGTTCTGACAACACTGCGTGAATGCAGCATAAACACAACATACAGCTGGAGCTGATGGGAATGTCTTTAGTTTTGCAGGTAATTAGTCATAAACCAAAGTACTGTACTAAATAAAATTTGACCTGCTAGTGGCGCTAGGTGAAAATGTAACAGTTCACCAAAGTGATTACAATTCATCCTGAGGGGAACATGAATGTGTGTGTCAATTTTCATGGTAAGTTATTCAATAGTTGAGATATTTCTCTCAAAACCACAAATGCCAAACTCATGATGGTGTTATAACCTGTCACAATGGTACTAGAGGAAAAGTCAGAGGATCACCAAAGTCAGTGGGCTTCATCCTCTGGGGACC
>JAVQJF010001911.1:0-39402 GCA_036023855.1 Gadopsis marmoratus
CTCTGGCTCCCATTCTACTTTTAGAGACTCTAGGAACCACAAGGAGCCCTGCATTCTGGGAGCGCAGTGCTCTAGTGGGGTAATAGGGTACTATGAGCTCTTTGAGATATGATGGTGCCCGGCCATTAAGGGCTTTGTAGATGAGGAGAAGGATTTTATATTCTATTCTGGATATTACAGGGAGCCAGTGTAGAGATGCTAATATTGGAGAAATGTGATCTCTTTTCCTGGCCGTGCAGCATTTTGGATCAGCTGGAGAGTCTAAAGGGACTTATTTGATCAAAGATAAGTCCAAGATTCCTTACAGTGGCGCTGGAGGCCAGGGCAAAAATGAAAAGGAACACATTGAAAACACATCAGGTCTCAATGGGAAGAAAAATCATGCTGGATATCTATACTGGTATGGACTGGGTAATGTGCTTAAAAGGTGTTCCTTTAATTTTTTTGAGCAGTGGATCTCAGATTAACGCTGTCGATTGTATATACAGGGCTGTGGTACAAGTAGTGCAAGAGTACAGGGTAGTGCAAAGAAATGACAAGATTAACAATATGACATAGCAGTCCACACATTGCCGGAATGTCTGACTGGTTTTTGTGAACAAAACAAAGAATCTTAAACACTCCACAATGGTGTGATGAGAGCATACAGGAGATATGTGGGAGAGCAAGCATGTTCACTGAGGTATAGCAATGTCGGCTTGGGCTATTATATTTTTGGAACGAAGAGGAGGACAGTACTGACAGGGTGGGACAGAACAGAAAAAGTGCTCAGTGAAGCAGCAAAGTAGCTCCACAAGGTGGCAGTAATGCAACATTGAGGATGCGAGCTATCGCAGAACCTGAAAGAAGAAGAATAAGAAAAGGAGGAACAAGGAATCAGGAATCAGCTGTCAAAAAAGTAGCTGAAGTGTAAGCAACGGACCAGAAAGAGGTGATTGTTTAAATTTACGTTATATTGTCAAGCAATCGGCCACTTTATACGTGTCGGCGTTGTTACTGGTGGATGTCTGTGTACTGCTGAAGGTGATTACAGCGTGACAACCTGTGCTGTAGTTAACTAGCTGACCGTAGCGCTTAACTGCGTGAGCTCAGCGCGCAGCTTGCTAACTAACGTAGCTAGCGTAGCTGGCTAACAAGAAAGGTAACACAGCTAAGTTAGCTATTATATAATTAGTTAAATTACGTTTGCACTAAACCAGTGGTTGGCTCATGATCTACGCGGCATAGCGTCCATTTGGTTGCCCGTTAGCTGGCCAGCAGGCGCTGAGGCAAGGCAGGTAGACGCGGCTAACGTTAGCCGGAAACCATGTTGTTGTCGTCTATGTTGACGTATCCTGCGCCAACTAAATAACGTACAACCACAAGCTACCTAATGTTGGCTGCGCTGCCGGTGACGTTCAGCGGAGACCGAGATGTCATGTTTTCACCTTAATGTATCCTTATTCCGGCCATTTTTAAATGCTGCCAGACCGCGAACGCAGGTGAAAACTATATTTGTTTAACGGGTTTCTCGCTTAGACGTTACTCGTGTTATTGGAGGCGAACAGTAACGTTAATGTTGGCACATGCAGGAATCCTGAAGTTAAATTCCAGACCGTTTTAAGACCGTTTCAACGTATTTTAAGACTGCAACGTAACAAGTTGCAACTGGTTGTCAGCAGCACAGTATTATACCAGTACATTTGTTTTGAGATTGCAAACTGTTTTGCAGTCGACATCTTTCGGATCAGGAGGAACAAAACTGAAGAGAATAAAGTGGTGACTAACCCAACGGCAAGGTTTATTAAAAGTAATATACTCTCACCTCGCTCATTAATTAACAAAACATTTTCATCAACAAACATTTCTATTTGGCCTTAGAAATACAAAATTGGCCATAAATGATATTAAATAAATCATATAGGCCTCGACACTGTCTGAATCTATGGTCCAAAAAATGATTCTTCGTAAAATGCAGATTAAGATGATCTTCGGATACCCTGTTTTAATGTTAGCTAGCTACCTAATGTTATTCAGTAACGTAATAGATGTGATTTGGAACAGGAATATTTGACTTTAGCCTGTGTTTACTTTATTGCTCCATCCCAAACGTTCTTCCAGAGATGTTCAGAGTCTGTGTACAGCACTGACCGGTGGCCTGCCTGTGAGATCTGACTGTACACACCTGCGAAGATGCCTGCAGTAGCCAACGGGGTCAAGGAGCTGTATCTGTCCACATCTCTGGGTGACCTCAATAAAAAGGCTGAAATTAAGCCAGAAAAGACGAGCACCAGAAGGTAACGTCAGGTTTCATGTTTACTGGTATCGACACAGTATGGCGTACAGTCATTACGTGACACCAGTGATATAATTAATCCAAAGCCCTGGATAGCACACACTCGCAACACAGAGGAGCTGTGAATTTGTCTCTGATGTTCTAGTGAGAGGAGTGAGAGGAACCGGAGATGGATAACATGCAACAAACCTCCCCAGTCAAATTTGAACCAAGGTCATTGCAATCGCATTGAGATGAAAGTGTCTCTTATTTTAATTTGCTGTGTTGCAGCTATGTTCAGAGTGCCTGCAAAATCTTCAAGGCAGCAGAGGAGTGTCGTCTGGACAGAGATGAGGAGAAATCTTATGTACTGTACATGAAGTATTTAACAGTATATGACATCATCAAGAAAAGACCAGACTTCAAGCAGCAGCCGGTATAGTTGATAATTATAAAATTGTAACTTCTTCCTGTGTATTTTTAGTTTTAAACTAAATTTGTAGCGTCTATTATGTAAAGACTTGTTGACCAGTGGAAATGCATCAAGCATTGAAGTTGGTTATTTCTGAGTAACTCTTTTCTATTCCAATATACAAAGGACTATTACATGACCATGCTTGGGACAAACAGCTTTAAGAAAGCCATTGAAGAAGCCGAGAAGCTCTCTGAAAGCCTTAAGCTCAGGTTAGAGGCTTTGGTTGTCTTCTGATTGTACACACTTTATTGGGTAATGCATAAGCTGCAAGATATGACATCAGAGCAATAGCATGTAATCTTTATATTTTAAACAGGTATGAGGAATTTGAGGTTCGCAAAAAACTTGAGGAGAAGGAGAGACAAGAGGAGAAGAAAAGGAGGGAGGACATAACGGAGAAAGATGGTGGTCGAGGCCCCTCAAAAGCATCAGCAAACAGGAAGGACAGCAAAAAGGTAGAGATGTCAAACAACGAATATACTATCATGGTATCTTCATATTAAGGCAGACAGAGATTTTGATTGAGCCTAGTGAAACATTTTCCACACATTTGTGTGCCTTTTTGTAACCCCCCTCAGATCACTTCATACTAGTAGCCACAGCTCCCCTCCTAGCTAAATTAGCATATATGAATGAAATTGTTGTAAGTAATGGTAATTTTTTCAATATTTTATGTAAGATGAAGTCAAGCCAAATGCAATTGGTCAAATCAGTATTGTTAACGTATTAACAAGATGATCGCTTCATCTTCCATTTTCTTTTTGTGCCCATGTCAGGTAAAAGGAGAACAGAATGAACTGAAGAACGCAACCTCAAAAGGTAAGCAGAATAACACTAACGAAGTCTGATAAACCTGTGTAATTCTTTCTAAACTCATTCTACAAACCAAGAAATGTTCTGCCATTATGTTTAGTCCTAAACTCGTTAACCTTTTTTTTTTTTCTTGTCTTGATTTAATGACTTCACCTGATAGCTGCGGCTGGTGGGATCACAGCTGAGAAACTTTTCCACATGATGAAGGACCAGACGATCACAATAATTGTCATGGATGCCCGCAGCCATGGGGACTTTGGGGAGTCTCACATTCAGGTCCCAGCCCAGACCTGCGTCTGCGTGCCCGAGGAAGCCATTAGCCCAGGGTGAGAAAGGGGTTTGGAGGCCTCGTACCTGAGAGTTTTGACCTGACACTGAATGTGTAATTGTAATCTGATATTTTGTGAGTGATGAGTTTCTTTTGTTAACTTGTTTTTCTGTTCACTCTGTTTGTGGCATTGATTGTCAAACAAAGAAATAAAAATAGCCTCAACTCCCAAATCTGACCTCCTAAATTAAATGTCATGACTTTTCAGAATCACTGTGAATCAGATTGAGGCAAAGCTGCCGGAGGAGTCCAAAGAGCATTGGAGGCGGCGGGGCTTGGTGGACTATATAGTCCTGCTGGACTGGTTCAGTTCTGTCTCTGACCTTTCACTGGGCACCACTTTGCAGAGCCTCAAAGATGCCCTCTTTAAGGTAACAGTGTGTGGGGGTGTTTGCATTTGTGCACTCGTGTATGTGTGACTCTGAATGTGTGACTAACACCCGCAGAATCTTCCCGCGAGGTACAATAATGTGTTTGCACGCTCCACAGTGGGACAGCATCACCATCCTGCGTAGTGAGCCGCTGGTGCTGGAGGGAGGCTACGAGAACTGGCTGTTGTTTTACCCTATGTACACATCCAACGCTAAAGTTCGGCCCCCTAGACAGAATATCATCAGCAACCTCCCTCAGTGTGAGTATCACGTTACAGCTTTCATTCTTTGTATTTATTAGTCCCTGGACTTTAATTTATTGTCAGGTTTTGTGATACTGTAGCTGCTGTTTTTATTTTAAGAAATATACTTAATTCTTTCCCTTATTGTATCAAAATGTCATACTTCAGACTCCGATTTCAGCTTTGGTGTTCATTCAACACGATCTGTTCCTGAACCATCCCACATTATCCTTGTGTTTCCTGAATTTGATCCCTTCCTGCACCCTAAAATACACCAAGTAAATCTATCTATTGCCAGATGTTAGTGGCCTGCTTACTGTAGAGGAAGCAGTTTTGTCGAAGTGTTATAAATCATTAAATCATAACTCATTTTAGTGGCTCACCTGAAATGACTCTTGTATTGCACATCATGTCCAGTTATTCCAGCTCAGAAATGATTCTCTGTTAGATTTTTTTTATTTTTTAAAAAATGTTTTAAACAGTGAATTTTAGCTACCCATCCCTAGAGGAACCAAGGCCTCCGACCCCACCTCAGCCAGAGCCCGAGGTTACACCCGAGCCACAGGAACCCTCAGTTCCTGTGCTGGTGAACGGGGTTGCACCAGCAGAACCCCCTGCATCTACCATGGTTACAGACAGGTTGCCAGGTACTATCGATTCCCCTGTCACAACCTTCACAAATTCGGGGCTAGACATTAGTAACAAGGGCCCTGCGGCAGGCACATCGAGCCAGTCACCTGCAACAGCCAAGGCCTTCCCACAGGTACTGTATCTACCCTTGTAACTGTTAAACCTTTGGAGAAAAAAAACATTAAGGACTCCCAAGTGTGTCTAACATCACTCATGTTTTGTTTTATTCTCCTGTCCCAGTTTGACCGTACCAAGAAACCCTCTGTCCGGGTGTCTGATGAGCCCAAACCCAGCCAGAACGACTCAGCGAAGGACTCCACCTTGAATGGCCCAGTTGTCCCAGACCGCTCAGTCAAACCGTCCTTCATCTCCAACTCTTCTCTGTCTAAAGAAGAACAAAGTCAGATACACTCTGAGGCGGTGGCAGTGATGGAGAAGGCGAGGCAAGAGCAGGAGAAACGCATCCAGGAGCGTCGTGCGGAGGAGGAGAGGCGGGAGAAGGAACAGAAGGAGTTGAAAGAAAGGGAGGAGAGTGAGAAGAGGAAGAAGGAAGAGGAGTTGAACGGACATCAGGAGAAAAAGAAGCTGGAAAGGCAGAAGGCCGAAGAAGAGGAAGACAAAGAGAACAGGGGGTGGGAGGATAAAGAGAGGAAGGGAAAGGAGCAAAACTCTGACACCCCCTCGAAGAGTATGTCTCTGGACTCGCCTATTCCCAACCATATTGTTAATGACATTAAGGTGAGTTCTCTTGTCTGTCGGCTTGAATCACCACTAAACTTTGATGTTTTATTTCACTGTGGCTAAAAGGAAACTTTGCAGTTATTTTACATTTTAGACAATGAGACCACAAATCCACATATCCATACACTTTGTAAACACACAGCCCATCAGTCAGATCTGATTAATTGAAGGGTTTAAAGCTCAGTTTGTCTTCTGTGAAGACTGAAAGACAACTATTTTTAAGGATAAAACCTCTAATATTGTAAAACCCCTTTTATACAGCTGACTCGTGAATGTTGTAGATCTACAGAATGCATATTTAATCCACATTTCACCCATAGACTGCTGTTATCTGCAACTCTGGTTCCACACACTTCTTTTATTCTCTATAATTACCCAGAATTACATTACAGAAATGCCAAATAAAGTTAAGTTTCCCTTTCATTTCTCTCAATTAAGTCAATTAATTGATATTGACACTTAACTTAAGTTTCCATCACTAACATAGATGCCCGTTGACCATAGTCAGGCAGTGTCGACCCAGGTCAGGTGGCCAAAGCCGGCTTACATACATTGAGCCCAAATCATAAACAATTTGAAGAAAAACTGGACACGGATTATTGTCAGACATTGTAAAATTGGTTTTGTTTAAAAACATTTTTAGAATTTTCTGCCTCAGAAAAACAAGGATGTCTGGTACATGAGTCATACTGATTTATGGTTGAACAAAGCCAGACATGTCCGTGACATTGGGCTTCAGAGATAACCCTTACCATGAAATGCCCTCATAATTAATTTTGTCGAGAACTTTTAAGTGAAGTTGGTGTGTGTTCATTCCACAGAGGGAGCCCCTGACCAGAGCAAGGAGTGAGGAAATGGGTAGGAGCATACCAGGCCTTCCAGTCGGTTGGATGAAGGTACCAGATGTATAAATCTGAAAATGGTTGAGTTATTGAAGATTAAAGTTAAAAAGGCATATATTGTAACTGAGAAATTATTATTTCCGCATGCATGATTGTTACTGTCTACCTAATGTCCTTTTCTTTTCATGCTTACGCCTTCATTTTTGGCTAGTTCCTTGACACAGTGACGGGGACCTACCGATACTACCATTCCCCAACCAACCGTGTCCACCTGTACCCTCCTGAGGTCACTGTTCCCCAGACCCCACCTTCCACACCGCCAACTGTCAAACAGAAACCACCACAACCAGCTGATCCGGAGGCCAACCACGAACAAGAGCGGGAACAGTCTAAACTGAAACGTTCCTACTCCTCTCCTGATATCAGCCAGGACCTGAGAGAGGAGGCCCAGAAGAAGGCCACAGCCCCGAGCACAGCTGCCATCATACCCACCATCAACAGAGAGACCAAGTAAGGCGCACAGATGTATTCTGATACACCAGGCACATATAGGTACATTTAGTCTCTGCTTGGTGTGATTTGTCTATCTCATCTGTCACATACTGAGTGACCAAACAATAAAAATCCCTGTATGTTATAAATTATTATATAGATACGGTCTCTGTAAACTTTTTTGATTGTTGACAGTATGTCAGAGAGATGTCGAGTCAACTCTGTTTGTGATGTAATGGTCAAAAGACACCAAATCTGGTGTAGTCTGTAGTGTTCACAGTTGCTTCACAATCAAATAGTCTTTTGGATACTGTTGAAACAACTGTAATATGTTATCTAGGTGTCAAAACATTCATGCTTCAGCCTAATTTAGACCTAATATAACTGAAATGTTTAGACATATTTTGACATGCATTTCCTGCATGTAGCAGCACTTATTATAGATATATTACAGTTTGTATGTCTTTTAGTCTTATCTCTGCAGAAACCAGTCTGGTATTCTCTCATTGTGCTCCTCTGCCCTCCAGACCACCTGCCATTGCTAAAGCCTATTCTAAAGTGGAGATTGTCCGGCCTTCGGCTGCCAAAATTCGTAACCTCAATCCTTCGTTTGGAGGTCTGGGTGCATCACTGACTGGCCTTCGTAACCTGGGCAACACATGCTACATGAACTCCATCTTGCAGTGCCTGTGTAACACTCCTGCCATGGCTGAGTACTTTAATAACAATTACTACCTGGAAGACATCAACAGGTCAGAGCCCAGATAAGTGGAATTATTTACCATAAAGAATGAGGGAAATATTTAACATCTCTCTCTATTCTCTTCCTCTGCCAGGTACAACATCCTTGGCCATAAAGGGGAGGTGGCAGAGGAGTTTGGTGTGATCATGAAAGCCCTATGGGCCGGTCTGTATAAGTTCATCAGCCCACGGGACTTCAAGATCACCATAGGCAAGATCAATGAGCAGTTTGCTGGCTACGATCAGCAAGACTCCCAGGAGCTGCTGCTGTTCCTCATGGACGGGCTCCATGAGGACCTCAACAAGGTAGTGCCTTTGCAACTCTAGGACATAACCACCAGTGTGGCATAAATAATGTCTTAAAAGGCTTTTGTTATCTGCTAGGAACATAAGAAACAAAAAAGAGAAACATTTACATCTTGAATTAAATCTTGACTGAATAAATAATACATATATATAATAAGTCATTTATTCATTTCAACCATGGCTGTCTAAAGCTTGCCTTCTACTACCCCTGTCTGTTGTTAACAATAAAAACGTAGTCCCACCGGGTTTCATTTTGATTGCAAATTAGAGAATAGCCATGTGTTCTTGGTCCTCCTGCAGCTGTGTGAGTGTGGCATGTCTGCAACTGTCCGGTCTGATGCTTGGTCAGAACCTCTGCATGTAGACCCAAGACCTGCCTCATTGCCTGTATCCACTGAATTTCTTTTTTGGGCTTCATGTGCATTAGAATGGAGGGAAGGACTAGGTAAATTGGTAAAAAGATTATTTCATAGCTTGATAGCTATGATTTTCTATTTTCAAACTTGCTGAAGCCTCAAAACCTGGTAGTTTTTATTAATGAAGCCCACTGTTAAGCTGTCAGAGTAGATGGTTCTTAATAGAACAGGCACCTTGGAGAAACTAATACTTTCTCCTCTTGGGGTTGAGATGCAGTAGTGCATTCACCCCATTTTAATTAACAAACTATTCAGTCTTTGAAATTTAAAGGATGAGTTGCCAACTAGGTAACAGCTGATGACGTGCATTTCACATCTCATCAAGTCCCTTTTTGTGTGATGTTACGACCTGTCTGCCCTCAGGCTGGCCCAGTCCCAGGCCATGTTCTCTCCAGGGTAATTGATAAATTAATCAGCCTAATTGTTGAGATATTAATTAGCAAGCGTTAACCTGCCTTTCATAATGAACGTGAACTGGCTGAACCGCATGGTAATGAAGATGAAAGAGATTAGATGTTGATTATTATATTATTAGATCACTTGGAAATTAAGTCTGTAGTTTTTAGTTTTTTTTCCAGTGCTAGCTGCAATATTATAATTATGACCAGCATATTCTGTATCTGCTGTCAATCATTGAGCTTTAGTGGGATCATGAAGGCAGGTTTTGCTAACACCTAAAGCTGCAGTTGTTCCTGTGTACCAATAAAAGTTTGGTTTTTTTCCCCCATCTCTGGTGTCAGGCGGACAACAGGAAGCGGTACAAGGAGGAGGAAAACGACCATATGGATGATCAGGCGGCAGCCGACCTGGCCTGGAGCAAACACAAGCTACTGAACGAGTCCATTATTGTCGCGCTGTTCCAGGGGCAGTTCAAGTCCACTGTGCAGTGTCTGACCTGCAATCGCAAGTCACGGACATTTGAGACCTTTATGTACCTGTCGCTGCCTCTGGCCTCCACCAGCAAGTGCTCCCTGCAGGTTGGTCAGACATTAAACATGTGCATCAAAATGTGTGTCAGGAGTTTTCTCTGTTTTTAACAGGTTCCGTTAAACACGAAATTTGGGTCATGTCCTTTTGAACATGTCCTTTGCTATTCCAGTTTCCCTTACAGTAGTCAGATCTATTGTTGAGGGCAGTGAAGTTTAGTGTGGGGACAGCAGAGTCCACATTAACAAGAACATTCACACACTATTTTCACCTGTTGAGGCTATGCTGTTCCAGACTTTGACAACCATCCAATGAGTTTTTCTCTTGACGAACACATTAAGCTATAGGATCTGTAACGTTCCGTTTTTTTTTTTTTTTCCTTTGTTATACTTGACTGAAGTGTTTGCTGCTTCTTGGCAGGATTGTCTGAGGCTGTTCTCCAAGGAAGAGAAGCTCACCGACAACAACAAGGTATTCTGCAGACACTGCAAGGCCCACAGAGATTCCACCAAGAAACTGGAGATCTGGAAGGTCCCACCCATTCTTCTGGTGCACTTAAAACGGTCTGTAGTGACGTTTAGTGAAACTGTTTATTTTAAAGATGATTTTGTTTTGTATTTTTGGCTTTATTGGGCAGAATGCAGATAGGAAACATCGAGAGGGATAAGATATGCAACAAAGGACTTTTTTTTTTAAAGTTTGCACTTTATTTGGGAATGAGATCAAGGACATTTTTAATCTGGACTGATTTGTTGCATTTTTGACACTTTATTTTTTATTATTATTTTTTTCCATGTGTGTATTTTCTGCAGATTCTCCTATGAGGGTAGATGGAAGCAGAAGCTGCAGACGTCCGTAGACTTCCCTCTAGACTGTCTGGACCTGGCCCAGTACGTCATTGGACCCAAACAGAGCCTGAAGAGATACAACCTTTATGGAGTTTCTGTAAGTAGATGATTCTGTTGCGAAATATATTTTTTAAATTATAATACATTTTCTATATTTACATTCAGATTGGTTTTTTTTTTATTTGCGCGTGTATAAACAAATGAATAAAGATGTGTAGCTGTCAAGAGACTGTGGGCTTATAAAGTACATAGTCCATGAAATAAAATGTAAAAAAAGTATATTCAAAAATAGAAACATAATAAGGCAATACGAGATGCAGACAATATACAGTATAGAGCAATGTGGTATTTTTACTATTACCAGTTGGATAATAAGCCAATAACAAGTTAGTTCCACAGGTCTAGCAGCTTCTGTACCATGATATTAAGCACAGAAAAACAAATGGACAATAAAGACAAAATAACATGTTTCTATTTACCAACTGAGGTTTTCTTCTCAGACACACACACACACACACACACACACACACACACAGTCAAGCTCAGCTGAGAACGAGTTTGTGGGGGTTTGTTAAGCACACATTTAAAACTGCAACCTCAGGCATTTTGTAAGCAACAATTAAAAATAATGATTATCTAGCTGTTTAAACAAGCTGAACCTTCTTTTCTTCCACTACCAGAACCACTACGGGGGCTTAGATGGCGGCCATTACACAGCCTACTGTAAGAACGCCCTCAAACAGCGCTGGTACAAGTTCGATGACCACGAGGTGACCGATATCTCCACCACCTCCGTCAAGTCCTCCGCAGCCTACATCCTGTTTTACTCCACCCTGTGATGGAGCTGTCAGACGATGAAGAGAGAACACTACACCAGGGCAGCGACGCTCAAGCCTAGAGGTTGTTTTTTTTTGTTGTCTTTTTTAAAATGACAGCTCTGAGGACCTGGTTGCACATAGTTGCAGGTTAACTAGTCACGTATGTGCACGCGAGGAACGTCCTCGAGTGAGTGGGTGTGAGACCCCGGTCTGTCGCAGATGGGAGAAAGGTGCAGGCCAGTGTGCAATGCTTCAGATACTAGATGGCCCTATACCTGCTAAAACATGCCGTCTGTTCATATTACTGATAATCTAGAGACTAATCGGATGCTCTTTTTACTCTGACTTCTATACCTTGATGGTTGAGTTGTAGGGCTGACAGCTGGTTCAGATGCTCGTTTCTGTCATTTCTGTTGCACTCGGTGTGGATGGCCATATCGCAGAGCTGATTTTCAGCTTTCCTGTACTGTGTATACACCAGGATTAACAGTTAGGCGCTATGTACATACTTACCAATACTGCTGTTGCACATTCAAAGAAGTCAACATTCGAGGGGCAAGGTGTTTCTGTTAAGTGACCAAATTATTATTTTTCTTAATGGTAGCAGCCATAGTATCACCATAGTCATAAAGACAAGCCATGTGTTTTATGGGTTTCACTCTATATATCCTTCTGATGTTTAACATGGCGTTTTGAATTTAGTATTCTTCCTAAAGAGGGAATTGAGATTGTTGCTTGTTCATATTAGCCACATTTTTTGTACTTAACACAATATGCAATCAATTTAAGTTGTTTATGTTCAACACATTGTTTAACAGCAGCAGACATTAATACTCGACTCAGAATGCTTTAAAACGATGATGCTGGGATCTTGTCCGTCTTTGCTCGGTCCAGCCAGTCACAAAAGAACCTACGTGCTTCTATAAAGTTTGTTAAACATACTTAACTCTTTACATTATTATATTTAAACACCAAGTATTTAGAGAAAGAAATGACTGGCATAACTTGGCATCCTTCTTGTCTTATACCAGCGATGCTTGGTTTGAAGGAACATGTTTCTCGGGGGCAGGAATTTTGATTTATATGATTAATTAGTTTCCTGTGTTAAATACTGACCTGGGAAAATATGAAGACTTGAGAAACTGAGCCTTTTCACTTACAGGAGTGCGTTGGTGTCTGCATTTTCTGCCTGACTGACTGACTGGAGCAAGCACAAACTATACTGACATTTGTTCTAAATGGACCAGATATCTGAGGTGGCAGGATTTGACTCTACTTCCTGAGTAGTTTTATTGCCCAGCATGAGCTCATAATCTGTTTTCTTTTTAATGTACATGTTGATTTCTTAATGCTCCAAAACATTTTCTTTCAGCTATAACGATTATATTAACCTCAAACAACTCATATGACTATTTATTAAAAGTGCTTAAAATTCGTGTTTGTGTCTGAGCGAGTGTTTCAGGATATATCAGCTAACGTTTCCAGTGGTTCCACAAAACAAATGTATGTACAGGCAAAAAAACTGACATACTTTTAATTTTCCAGTGCCTTGTTCCTGAGACAATATGATGTATAAACATTACACACAAACACATTTATTTAAATTTATTTAGATAGAAGGTATGAAGAAGCCATCAGAAAAACAACAAATCGGAGAAGTTCACTGATGAGGAGCCAATTCAAATACATTTTGTAATAGTTCTAGTCTAAAAACTGGTATCAAAATCGATTAAACCCAAGCGAGAAAAAGGACGTTTTAACTCGGCCCCTAAGCTGATATGGCCTGCTGGTCGAAGAGCTCAGAGTCCATGGATCTTTGGCTTTTGAAAGGGATTGCGGCTGTAGAGCAGCATGTAGGCATTTGGAGATTGCACAACGCTGTCCTGTACCTCTCTGACGGCCGAGTCATCAAAACAGTGCCAGGTCCGGGTCAGGGCGTTATGGCACAGAGCTGTGTAGTGACCCATGTTCAGATGACCTGCATGGTTCTAGAGAGCGACAAGGTTAATTTACACGAAAAATTCCCATGCAGAGGGAAAAGACAGAACTCCAGTGCTTTGCAGACAACTTGTCATTTCGTGCAAATATTATTTTAGTTCCAATTTATTCTTATTTTGGTGCAGTATGCAGTTGCCATTTGTGTGTAGCCATCCTCAAATCAAGACCATTCTCCCAAAATGTAGTTTTAAGTACAACATTACTTGGCAAGCCACGAATTGCATTGTAAAGAAGATATGACTTCGCTGCATCAATTCATACTGTGACATAATGCCATCCAGCTAATGAAAAGAAATCTGGTCACCCCCACCATGGCAGACAGGATTTTGTATATTAATAAAAATCAAGAAATTATAAGCAATTCTTAAGGATAGTCGGGGTTTAAGGTCACATGATACATTACGTGTTTCTACTGATGCCATCCCAAAAGAATATGTGAAAATAAAGGGGGATGCTACAAAACTTCAAATATCACAGAACCATGACCAACTGTCATGTTATAAAAATTGCAAACCCTTGAAGATGGACCGCAAAATTATTTTATATTTATTTTATTTTAATTATTTGATATTGATGATGCAATTAACATAGTTCCAATACAGAGCATGAAACGGATGTGCTGCGCAGACACTAATAGCTGTTATAAATTTTCAACGTCTTATTGTCTAGATAAAAGGTATTCTTGGGCCGGGACTATTACTTCTGCTCATATTATAACGGTGCGGCAACACAGTGTCTAGCTACACCAGGTTGAAGTTATCTGCCATTATTGCCTGATACAATTTACTGCCATCAAATTAGCAAACAATTTACTTATTTATGTGTGTTTACTCACCACAACAGCATATAGGCAGTATGAGGAATATGAGGTGCTCTGTACCGAGCTGGGTAGAAACGGGGTTAGATCCAGCGTCGTAGAGAACACAACGTTAGTCCTCACCTTCACCTGGTTCTTCCCCTTACAGCCAAACCTGTAGAGGACACACAGATCACATTTATTTAAGAAGATTTCATGGCTAATAAAACCCACATCATCAGTATCTCCTGGGCATTTAGACGTAAATGCAGCACTTCATAATAGAATACATAGCTCATGGTAGTGCATAAAGAATGCATGACTATATACTATGGATTAAAGGTCTGTGGCTCAATAGTAATACACTCAAGGCACTGTTAGTTTGTGTACTTAACATTTCATGGGCCACAACGTTATGAATGTTGACAGTTCTTCTCTCATTAACAGGGTAGTTTCTGCCCACTGAAGTGTTTATCTTAATGGTTTCAGTTCACCAAACGCGACTCCTACACTTATTCTAATAAATATCCAAACTTGCATAATGTCATCATGCTTCAGATTTCTATATGTTATTTCTGAATGCACAACTAAAGACTAAGCAGCAGACTATTTGAAGGCAAAATAGAAGTTTACCATTGATAAGAGCAGTCTAGCAAAAATTGTACGCACGGTGCACTGGGTCACAGCTATTTTGATGACATTAATTATCGACTCAACTGCATGTCATACGTTGAATGATTGATGAGATGCTTTCAAGGTCAAGAAACCAAACGTTTAAGCCAAGATCGACCAGAGGTCCTTAAAAAGCACTGGAAAAAATGGAAATTTGAACATCTACATTTCTATGGCAACTGTGCTCATGAAGAACACGTGATGTGATTGAAAGCCCCAGGCCAGCTACAAAGTGGACTTTTTTAGGTGAGATTGTCTTATCATTGGTTATTCATTGCTTTTATATTTTTATCAGTTCATCATTTAAACATGTAATCTGTGTTTACCTTAACAGATAACGACACATTTCTACCCACCGTTTCAAGTGCAACACAAGGATCTCGGGAGGTTTGGCCACACAAGTGAGGACTGTCGTTTCCCTCCTCAGCTTACACACTGAGCACAGCTTCTGCTCTCCCCCGGTCAGGGTCGTCTGCTGGAAGAACAGTGACAGGCAATCCTGCACCAACATATAGACAGACTTGTTAGAGAGCACAGAACAAGACCACTAATATCTTAAAATGTGACACACGTACAGTCTGGGTGATGTTTTTAATGGTGGAAAAAAAGGGAGCTGCAAACACACGCCGCTATTATGTTAGCGGTGTGTGTTTGCATTATATTATGTAATTATGTTATTAAATGTACCTGAATGGAACACTCAATGATGTCTGTTGGAATTGGTAGTGACAGCACAGTGAAGGTCTGTGTGCTGTGTGCCTGGTGATCGCAGTGCATGCACAGGGTCATGTAGCTCAGCTGGCCCTCAAACACACGTGAGACGATGGTGGACTCCCCCAGCGCAACGGAACAGTTCCTATTCTGGTCTCGTCTCTGCCGGGAGCGCATTGAGGAGTGCATCTGCTGCTTTGCAACCTTGTAAACACACACACACACACACAGATTTACACTTTCTGTAGGTGTAGCGGTTTCCCACAAAGATGTACGTGGTGAGTGAAAAGATGCCGGTGCACCTTTTTGAGGTCATCGTGCAGTGCATTGAGGACAAAGAGCAGCAGTTCCTGGGCGTCTTGCTGGGAGTAGTTGTTGAACTGGGGGAGGATGGAGCACAGCACAGACCTGGCCTCCAAAGGGGTGCAGCTGGAACTCCTTCCCATCCACATCTCCTCCAGCAGGCGCACAAACACCTCGGCCACTCGGCACTTAGACCTGCATGAACAGAGGTTAAACCCAGTGGGGAAAGCATGACTGTAAACATTCAAGCGAGTCAATTCAATTTTTTTTATTTCAAGAAAGTGATGCTGGGTGGTCTCACCTTGCCAGCTCTTTGCGAGTGTCCTGATTGAGGAGGTGCTCCACAAGGGGCACAGTGGACGACAGACACTGTAACACAGCGTTTAAGTAGCAGGAGTTGCCAGAGTTGTCCAAACCGCACACTCCTGGTCTGTTCCGTCTCTGCAGCCTCACTGTAGAGCTGCTGCCTTGTTTCTCGCTTTCCACCACCTGAGCACAGCCGATAGTATTTGTCCTGCAAAACCAGTGACGGAACCATATCCTTATTCCTGTGCAATGTTGCATCATAATTTAACATCAAAACACAACATTAAAAACCATACATTTTTTTCTATCAATTAGATTTAAGTCAAACATTTGCTGACTCCAGCTTTACTGTCAAGATTTTCTCTGTTTTGAATCATTTTAAATTGAATATATTTGCATTTTAAAGATGATCTGTGAAACTGCTGCTTTTTCACTATTTTGTTTTTCCCACTAGTGTTACTGACTATTCGAATAATCAATTAATTTAAAAAAATGTGGCATTTTAATTATGAATGGAAATGATCAATAGTTGCGGCACTAACATTAAATCATCCCAGTTTGCATTGATAGACTACTGTTACCACATATACAGTGTACTGTATCTTCTTACTCTTCACTTGCACTTTGTTCATTATATGCAAACTCTTCCATTAGAATCTGTATGAATTGAGATTAATAACACATACAGTACTTCCTGCCCAACTGTCTCTTAATTAAGTGACGAGAACTTAATTCCACATTTCATTGTTTGTTGCAGATGAACTCGAACTTACTTGCACGGAACTGAATTCAAAATAATGGAGCCTCCCACAGTTAGCCATGGTGCAGTTACTTTTAGAGATCAGATGCTTTCAGAAAGTGAAATTTAGCACAGTAACACTGTCTTGGCTTGGTTTTTTCAAACATCTAATATCGTGAAGGACTGTTATTAGCTTGAATTGAATCAGTAGAACAAACGGTAAGACTAACCTTTGCTTAGTGAGATTTGCTAAACTTGTCTCTTGGAATGAAGAGCTGTTTAGCCGTGGCAGAACAGGCACCATGACGCTGCTGTCCGCGGCCAGCTGAGAGGCCAGGGTCCTGGTGAACTCTGCCAGCTGGACCTGCCTGCCTGAGCCCTGGTTCTGCAGAGTGTGCAGCGTAAATGTGTTGATGCAGATTATGTGTAGCGTTGCCCAGAGGCCTGGAAGAAACACATCTGCCGCTGATCCTTTCAGGTCTGACTGAGGAAACAGAGCAGGTCCGGTCCAGCCCTGCAGGTGGGCTGCAAGCTGAGACGGTGCATCCCCGGATGTTTGTTGGAGCTGATGTGGCATGACTGGAGAAGATGAAGGTGATGTTTGGTCCGAGGCTGGCCTTTTAACAGCTGGAACAAACTGAATATCGACCCCCAAGCCAGAGAAGTGTCTGCCCTCCATCCAAGCAGAGCTGTCCAGCTCAACCAGGTGTCTGTGGCTGCAGAAAGGTCTCAGCAGGCGTCCGACCACCTGCTCAACTACAGGTTTCCTACTCTGCCTCTTGAGTTGCTCTGCACAGTACAGATACATGTTACAGATGAAGCCCGAGCTGATGTCACAGAGGAGGGCAAGGTGGAGGGAGCAAGGACCCTGCTCGTAGGAAAGTTGGTATTTCTTCACAGCCAGCTTGTGACCAGGTGTGTATAAGGTCTGATAGCGTCGGGTTAAGTGGCTACAGAAGGCAGAGAGGGCTTCCAACTTGTCTCCATCCTCGAGTCTGGTCAGAGACAGGAGATTGGTCTGGAAGCTGTTTCTCTTCAGGACACCCTGCCATCCATCCAGTTTTAGGGTCAGCTCAGAGCCAAAGCTGCAGTTCTCTCCCACAGACAGACCGCTCTGTAGGACTATAGAGAACCACGTTAGCGCCTCTGCATACTCCCCCTCAGAGAGCTCTGCACTCTGCTCTCTGCTCTGGCTGTATGACAGTCGGTTAGCTCCTGCCTTCACACCGGCAGCTCTCCTGATCAGCTCCCGGACGGCTCCTTTGTCCAGCGCCTCCAGCAGGAACTCCCGGGCTGTATAGTAGAACTGGTGAGTGGGTCCATGCTGAGTGCTAGTGAGCGGCTTCACTTTTTTGGACCTGAAGATGTTTGGCAAGCACAGGCCGTCCCTCTGGGAGTCCCCAGGCAGCTCTTCCACTGGGTGGCACTCCTCTGACATCCAGGTGCACTCCCTCACTGACAAAGCCTTGGCCTTCATCTTAGCCTCTCTGCTTGGTCTTAAGGCCTCTCAAAATAGAGATGGGTTCTCTCACAACAGGGACCGCTGATCTGAAACCACTGTGACATGGCAAGACATGAGCCACAAAACAGCTGCTGCGTGCCCGAAGTTCCTCCCTCTAGCCCGTTTGGTTGGATGACAAAAGGAGAAGTTAACCAGGCAGAACGCAGAGCACTCGAGGTGTTTGTCTGCTCCTATAGGGTGTCTGACAAACTGTGTGTACTATATGTGTGTGTGCGTGTTGATCTTCTCTCAGGTGAGACACACTCTGGCACTCATGAGAATCTGCTGCTGAGGTAAATCGCCAGGTATCCGCTGTAGCCAGACAACTGAGTCTTGGCAACCTATAAACACAGCGCTTTGACCGCAGAGCAGCTCTCATGACATGTTTAAATCCTCTCGTGTGTAATTTCAAGGTTTGGCTTGACATTTAGCAAACCATTTAGGGACTAAGGAGGAACCCTATATGATATCTGTTTGTTTCATAGTCATTATTTGCAGTTTAAACAATCCTTCATACACTCCACCAAATGGGAGGCTGTAAAAGATTTCTTCAAGTTTATGTAAGAAACACAGTTCCTGTGCAGCAGATTTTTGCTAGTGACAGATTATAGCAACATCCAATAGCACTCTTTAGCTTTTCTTTTATTATTTATCTCTATTCACTCTAGAATAGATGATTATCTTGTACTGCCCTGATCTCCCTGCTATTGCCACTGTTGCTCTATGGTGTCATCAGCCATGCAGTGCTTGTAACGTCCTGCAGAACCCACTTCGCTCCATGCAGGTGTCGTGACCCGGCCAGTAGGATCCGCACTGCCAAAGTTAGTGATTTTCTTGGAATGCGCGCCCCAGCCAGAGGTATCAGTATCAGGGATTGTACACGGGTCTCTGTGGTGGAGGGTGTGTGATTTTGTCCCAGCTTCACCGTTGCACCCAAATTGTTATTCTTATTTTGCATGCAGATTGTACTGAATTGCCAGTTTCTTTGGTGGGCTGGCAGGTCTTGCTGTCGGAGTGGCCTACTACTCTTGAGCTTATTCCTAGAGCCACAATGTGATTTAAATGTAAATAAAAGGATGAGCCCATCACCAACATTCAGATACAGCACAGGAACATGTTATCGCTCCCAAATTGATTAAAATGTTTTTTTGGTTTTTTTTATTGCATAGACTAACACCAGACAACAACATCAATCTTTAATAAAAGTTAAATCTTTTAAAGCTGAGTATTTCCCTTTGTGCACACACAAACGAAAGCAGGCCTTTCTGAATATGCCGAAAAAAGTCATGGAAATCTGTAAGTTGGCAGGTCACTATCTGTTTTCCTCATCCATGCAGCAAGAATCTGCAAGAATCTGAGTGGTTGTCTGTGATGTCATACACCAAGGTCTTTGTTTCTTTCTCTCCTTCCTGGGAGCCTGTAGAAGCCATCAGTTTGTGCAGCATGGATGCTCTTCTGCCATAACATTCTGCTCTACACTCATTTTCAGGCCTGGACGCTGCCCAGTACAACCACAGCCTGATCTGTTGGCCAGTGAGCAGCACTACTGGAGCGGTCCAAGCTTCAGCGCCTGGCTCAACAGCACATCAACAGTGGAAATGAAGGCCTGCCCAGATTTTTCAGTCCAAGGAGGTCAGCCGAAAAAACTGGAGGTACACAACAATCTCTAGCAATATCGTCAAATCATATTTGTCAGGCTGCAGATTCTCCACAAGGGGGAGCTGTTAAATCACTGTCAGCTCAGCCCCATATGAGCCAACCTTTGTTGCCTGCAGGAAGAGCAACTCATCACTTTAGACCTGTGTACTTAGACGTGATGATGTCGCCTCCTGCAGTTAAAGAAAGTTATAACTACTACAACTATTAACACTTGATGCTGTTAATCCATTATTTAATCCTTGGCCATAAAATAATAGGCCATCAAGTATACTGTGAGACATGTTGGCATGTCATTAAGAATGTTTCTGACTTTCACCTGCAGGCATGAATGTTAGTAAATCATTATTAAAGAATCATACATTGCTCAATTTATAATCATTATAATAAACCAACAAGCCCTGTGCATCTCTAGTTAGGACCCCAACTTCTCTCCTCTCCAAACTGACCAGTCATGTATGACACTCCTGACCATTCTCCCTGCTTTTGGTGGAATATCTTCCAGGTAACAAACATGTGCAGGTTTAAAATTGAACATATAAATCCTCAAACACTCGCATACACAAATAGCAACTAGAAAAACTAAATTCACTGCACAACACTCATTGCTTTAACACAGGTGTAACAGTTGTAGAAGATATTACTTTGCCTTCCTGTAGATAGCACACATCAGCATGTCTACATTTGTGGGTCCAAACTGCTTATTGCAGATGCAGATCCAGAGGTGCAGGTGTGCACATCAATGGCAATGGTGTTATTGTTTAACAGAGCTATTTCCTTTGGGGCAAGACCAGTTCAGCAAATAAAGTCTGTTAAAATTCAGCCAAATTATTGGGCCAACATTCTGTGTTTTGACAAAACACACTTTTGCCTCTACAGATTGTATCCAACATTCACCACATGGGAAGAGAAATGTCTGTTGGATGCTTTCATTTTGGCTTCAGAACAATTGTAATATTCCAAGTGCTTTGGCCGTGAAATGCAGATATATTTGGCAATGAATGCCCAAAAACAAGAGGCATTTCTCAGCATTGTTTTGACTGATCATGATCAAAATGACAAAGTTAGACCCAAAGCACCCAAGTTCAGTTCCTAAAAACCCTGCTATTGCCATCATTAGTCTACAGTTCACCTGGGATTTTTACCTGTAAGCTCCAAAAATAGGTACATGGCAGGTGTCTCTAATAGAATAATGTTGTTTGATTAAAGGTTGAAAAAGATGTCATTCATTGTAAGCAAGAAGTACAAGAGCAAGATCAGTGCAGAATGATTTGACACTAACACTGTACTGTTTCTGTCACATAAGTAGATGTACAAACAACAGTCTCTCAGTAGCAATCTTTGGTAAAGTGTTTTTTCCGCAGTGAATCCACTGTATCCGCAGCGTCGTGATAATACCCTTCTGCCTTCTGTCATTGGGGGTGGAAGAATCACACAATTACCTCGAGGGCTCTGCAAGCTCTCTTGCATAAATCGAATCCACTTTCAAGCTCAAAATATGTTAATCCTCTAATATCAAAGGACGTCTTCACTCCGTCGGTACGCCCTTTGAGCTTTCTGCACTTTCTAATTAAAGACCTATTCACTTTCCCACAGAAAACATAATCCGGTATCCACTGTTACAGGGTGTGCTTTACTGTGAAGTGGCCAGTTCATGTCACCCACACAATGAATAGGAAAATGCAATGGTGCTGATTTTATTTCATGTAGGAGTCTCAAGTGATACATATGTAGGCGAGCGATATTTTGCAGTGCAACAGCACTCAAATCATCTCCTGAAAACACTTTTCCAGCACTCAAGCTGTTTTTCCCATTGATGGTGCGTTGTGGTGAAATGAAAGTCAGAAAAACAGGCCTCAGAAAACTGCAACCGCTACTCATTTTGTTTTCCTGTAAATTGATAAAGATAAATGATGAAACTATCAGAGCTTTGGTGACTTCTGGGGTGGATCAACCCTAGAAAACTGTCACTGTTGTCAGATGGCTTTTTGTTGACTACCGTCTTGTTTTGTGTGTGGAAAAATAACACATGCAAGGCCGATCCACACCCATTATTCATTCACCAAATGCAGACTTAGTAACAGTTTAATCTGGATTTCAATCTGGAGTTTAAGATCCCCAAATATCTTGAAGTATATGGTGATAAACTTTGGAGTACATTTTTGCACAGAACGAGGATTGCGGGTTTTGTCCCCCATCACTTACACTGGCAGCGCAAGAGGAAGGGATCTATTAATGGCCAGTATGAACAAGAGGGAAATGTTCAGCAAGCGAACCCCGATTCCATGTTCACATGGGCACCTGACTGTCAATTTAAGACAGACCTGAAAAATCGTGAACCTGTCCTTTAACATCAGTAAACCATAATTTAATTTAAGAAAGACAGTGATGAAAGAAGTACTCAGATCATGTACTCAAGTAGAAGCAGTAATATCTCTATGTACAAACACCTTGTTACAGGTAAAAGGAGTAAGGGTAAGTGGGGGATGAAAAGCACATTAAGATTTAATGTATTAATTTATTTTGTAGCTTGTCACTGTCGAACTGTTATCTTTTCTAATTTTTATACACCGTTAGACTGTTTAATCTATATAAATACATGTCATGCGCAAAAAAAAAAATCTTAAAGTAAAGAATAACTAGTAACTGCAGCTGTCAAATGAACGTAGTGGAGTGACGAGCCCAGTATTTCTGCTCCGAAATGTAGAGTAGCAGAAAACTGCAAACCATCTAAAGAAATTGTGCTCAAGTACTTGAATAGATGTACTTTGTAAGAGTTGCCTAGATTTTTCCTCAGTGGGTCAAGTTACAGAGTAAACAGTATAACGATGTCAGTGGAGGTGAAACATCATTGCTGACGCTCCCTCATTTTCTACGCTAATAAGCTGTGAAAGGTCACATGAGTTAGTCTGACTAATAACACACCAGAGAGACTTCGCATAATGACATCTTGTCTCGCTCAGTCTTACCTTGGCCGCGCACTGACTGGGTGAAGACTTTCTACAACCAATCATTATATGCATTAGGCACACAAGTAGTCATTTGCGTCCTTGGTAGATTCAAATTACATTTTGAAGAATCAGTGAGAACACTGAGTGACTGATTTTTTAAGTGCTGATGCTGTTCACTTCCCTGCGCTCTGGTAGGTTCACTGACACACACGCACACACACACTTGTTCTTTTATGAGGAACAAATTGTCTTCACCACTTTGCCTCTGTGCTCTGGTACCAGGGTGCTCACTAATTCATGAGCAGTGCATTTTAAGTGAATAAAAAGGCAAAAGACACCACTGTGAAGATATAAGATGCATTGTGTGAAACTGCATTTCTAATTATAGCTGTGGAGCCTCCCAGGAGGTCTGTGGGAAAATACATTATGCTACGTTTCTGCTAGAAAATACAGCATACTGTACAGCATTGATGATAGAATAGTATATCTACCTTGAAACAGATGTCCTGAAAAAAGGTCAGCTTTGACAAGGGACAATGTTTGCAGGCTTTCTTCTGAGTGGTGCCTGGAAAACTGGCCACGGTGTGGAAAATGAGGACGACTGAGCTTTCTTTCTTTCTTTTTTCTTTTCAGGCCAAACACCTGCAGCAGTGAGGCCGCTTCCTCACAACTATGTGAGTGCAGTGCAGTGATCCTAGATCTGCAATGTTGGTGCGACACCCTGGAAGCCCCCAAAGATGAGATATCCTTTTAATCGTGGAACAATTTAATGTAATTTATTTCACCATGATAATTCACCCACTGTCAATACTGCTTTCTAGGGAAAACTCAACACATAAAAAGATACAATCATCCAATGTGTGGAGAAAGCTTAATTGATATTCAGTGTCTTTTTCAAGAGTGTCTTGGCCAAGATGTGCAGCAATAACAATGAGTTACAGGAAAACAACGTGGAAAAAAACACAAAATACGCTACGATTTTGTGACAAAATGTGCCTCAAAATCAGAATTAAACAAAAATGAGATTATTAAAATCCTGAATAACATTTCTAATAAAATCATGTGCAAGATTCTTCCTAAAAACAACACAAGAACGGTCTAAAACCACCAATCCAAGACTTTGCGTAAAACAACGTGCGCACAACAAAAGGTTTCAACTTGTCTCAATGTACAAGATTTTGAGCTTTTGAAAAATAATTGTGTAAGCAATCATGGACAAGGTCAACTGACATGGTCTAAATCTGCAGTCCTTCCATTAGCTCGCAGGTCAGCTGACTCCTGCTGAGGAAAATCTGGTGTTTTCTTTTAACTTCTTTTGAGCAGTTTCATTGTGAGACATTCCAAAGTGAAAATCAAAGTTGATTTCTCTCCATTTTGAGGTTGCTTTGTGCATCCTGTGTGGGCAGGCTGCCTGGTTGGGAAGAAAAGCCAATTCATTTATAGCAAACTGTCTTGTTAATACAAAATAATAACCTCTTTGCGCAATCTAATATTTTGATTGCACAGGATAAAAAAAAAAAATCAAATCTTTGGGGCTTCCATTTGTTTGCACACAAAAGAGGCGTTTTATTATGGAAACTCTTGAGCTGAAGTGCATGTCTCTGCATAAATGTGCTTTACCAGGAACAGCTGTTGCTACTCAGCGAGAACACTGTGTAATGAGGACATTGTGAATAATAGAAAGCTTTTATAGTAATTTACTTTGAATGGCGGCACAAATTAGCTACCGACGTTCATCATGTCAGCTCCACAGTAGTTACGCCTAACTGAGGACTAATGCATTTTTCTCAAAGTGAACACTTTTTCAAAATCTTAGCTTTTACCGCTTTGAAAAATGATGTTCTGCACACAGTCACAGTGGAGTTTCAGGCTAGGCTTAAAGGATAGGGTCACATTTTTTTCAAGTCTATCTTAAAACAAACACATGCCCATATGTTCACTGAAAGATTGGCTGCTGTAATAATTCCTCCTGTCCATACTGGCTTCTAATGTGATTTCAATGTAAGCAACGGTGGAGAAAATCCACAGTCCTGGTTCTGTGACTTCTAATGTTTGGGTTCAGCAGTTGGAATTGGCATCAAATGGGTATCTTAAAAAGTAACCGTGTGTGTAAGTACAAAAATACCCTTTTTGTGTTTACCGGATAGAGTCTCCTTGCTGAGTGTTGCAGCCGGAGTGCGTCTTTATGCGTTTGTTCTGCTCTCTCTCTCTGCTTCCACAGGTACCATCCTCCCCCTCCAGCAGCAGGTGATCGTGCACGGTTTGTCCTCACTTGCTCATCAGGGGCAGGTGTACAAATGCTGGGAAAGGAGGCGCAGACCGTCGGACAGTCTGTGTGTACCGGGGTCGGTAGTTACACGCTTCATTTAAGAGTGGGTGGTTGTCTGAATGGTTTTTTGTCATCTCCCATTATGGTTATTTTGTGTGTTTTTCCCCGCTACTAGCGAGTTGGTTTTCTGTTATGGGTTGTTGTACTTTGTCAGTTTTAAGCACACTTTTGTTTCCCTGATTCCTTTTCCCCAGGTTTCTTTAATTTGCTACATCCCCTGGCTTCATTTGGGGACAGAACACTGAGCTGCAGATGAGGATTAACACCACAAAGAGGGACTTTCATACTAAAATCACTGTAAATTTGGAAGACCCTCGCACACAAGGACTGGATTTTATCTCTTAACTACTTAAATGAAATTCCATTAGGAAGCTTCTTCATGGCCAGCATGGAGAAGAGGAATTAATATGGCTACCAAAAACTCCTTCAATTAACATATTGGTATATGAGTGTGGTCTTAAGACAGACTTGGAAAAGATGGGGACCTAGCCTTAAAGCTGTTCTAACTGAATTTTTTATTTTGTTTTGGCCACTTGTGAGCAGCGGAAACAACACTGACGTCATCTTTGAAGTTGGTGTTGCCGACTTGGCTGCTTATTTACATATCCAGTACGGAGCAACGTTATCATTTATTTGTGTTTGTGTCCTCTTTTAACTCTGTGTTTGGTCTCTACCACCTCCTGAGTGAAATGTCTGGCTCTTTAGCTGCTAAACGCTGCATTATATTCACCAGCTCGTTCTGGCATTTAGTGCTGAGAAGGTAGTTTACAGTGGGTTTTTTTACCGTTTTTTTTGTTGTCGTTGCTGTAAACAGCTTCCTGCCGTGGCCACAAACAACACAGAGAGAACCAAAACGGTGAAGTTGTGTGCTGGACAGCTAAACAAGATGAAACTTGTCACTTTGCTCTGTAAAGCCGAGGGGAGCTGCAGATTCTTGCGATATGTTTCTGTTGGTTCATCACTATGAGTGACGCCTTTCATATTGTTTTTACAGTCATTTAATTATGATAAAAATATCTATTATAACCTCTTTAAGTTTTTCCAAAGCTCCAGAGCACTCACTTGAACTAGAGATATTTTTACTCTCTCGAGGATGAGCACAAAGTTGCTGTGGCTGGTTGTAGCAGTTGTGCTCCTGCGAGGAATCCATAAAGAATGCTGAATTTGTAACTCTGACGTTAAAGCCGCAGGTTGCTTAGAAGTCGTATAAAATGATATACTGTTCCGATGTCAGTGGTCAGGACACTCTGTAACTTTGACAGTAGTTAAAGCTTTGAAAGTGCAGGGCCCTGAGAGCTGATGTCTATTTTTAAAGGCACTTTGTGTTCTAACTTTAGTATCCAGTGCTCTGGTCTGAATATGGACACACATTCTGACACTGAGGAGATAAATGAGCACCCTCAAGTTGTAGCAGATAGCTACTGGAAGCTTGTGCTCTGTCTCTGCACTGCTAGACATCTGCCAAGGTGGTCATCGCATCTGTACGAGTCATTTCAGTACTTTATGTTGGAGGAAATTCTGTAGAAGCTTAAGCAGTTCCTGGTCTTTGCTGGAATCTCCGACACGGAGTTTTAATTGGCCTTCCAGGAAATAGAACTGCATTCATGACCTTGAATTAGCAGACGATGCATTAAGCTACTGTCAGCTGATCGGTGGGGAGTTGAGCTGCTTATCCTGGTGTTGACTTTATTTTTAACCTATAATGACACCTGACATGTCCAGGACCTGGGGGGAGACCTCAGAGGGTGAGGCATGAGTGGCATTCAGGAGAACAGAGGAGGGAACGTGAGAAAGTAACGTAATTTTGGAGCAAGACTAATGGGAAATACGTTATAATTAGTTGCAACTTGCACGGACAAAGTCGCAGCAGAGAGGGAGGATGGAGGTGTTTGTCTCACGATGGTGGTAACGAGGAAGCAAACCTGATGTGGTGTTGATGCGACTGTTGACATCTGAGCAGAGATTCAGACACTAATTGAATCGGAAGCATCACGTCTTTCTGCAGAAGAGAGAACAAAGGCTAGAAGAGAAAGCAGAAGCTGCAGAATATGAGACAATGTGGACAAAGGACATGTGAGGTGATGGGAGTGAAAACAGTAAAAATAACACATGACATTTTGATTTTGACATTTAGTCTTTAGACACTCCTCTTATTCTATCACTTGGCACAGATCAGGCACCTTAGCTTTTATCTGCGTATTCCAGCAGGGTTTAGTCACTGTGGCAGAGGATTGTGTTGTTACCAAGAGAGCAGAAAAACAACACATAGCTAGCCTAATTTTTTTCCCCAGCAGGAAGTAGCAGCAGTGGAAAAACCCCAAGCGCAGCTGTAGCTGATTATAGCAAGACAACCAGCTCCAACCTTTGTACCGCAGCTTTTCCCTTCCTGTAAGAGTTGTTTAAATAAGCATCTGGGCTGGATGGAGAATTTTCATCGTAGACCAGTTTTCAACCTGTTTGGCTCATTTCCATTGGAGTACGGAGTCATAGAGTGCCATTAAAAATAATATATCTGTAAAAGAATTAGAAAATAAATGTGGAAAAATCAGAATCAGAATCAGCTTTATTGGCCAGGTATATTGTGCACATACGAGGAATTTGACTCCGGTTAAACATTACTCTAAAGGTACATGTAAAGACAATAAAAATTTAACTTAAAAGAACAATTCATTTTTTATATAGTTTTTAAGAGTTTTTTGTGGCACTCCTAGGACTCCACCATACATGTAGACAAATGTTTATCTCTTTAAAAATGTATTTGCACAGTATTGAATGAAATCCAAATGAAAGATTATGCTATCTTAACATTTAAGTGTCCCGCTTTCCACTTTAAACATTGTAAGATTTTTCATAGAAATCATAAGATCAGTTTATAAAATATGATAGACTACTCAACAGGCCTCACCTTGACCAGCTACAACGTTAATGCTGATGCATCAATAGTAACAATTCAATATAAAATGTTCTACATGAGTACTTTTTAATCAAGTATGTTTCGCTCATAAATACTTGTACTTAACATTTTGAATGCCGTAGCTTTGACTTATAAAGCTTGGAATTGCTCCTTTTACAGACAGTCAAAATAACATTTTCTCACCCATTACAGCCAAACAATCTATTAAACATGGAGACTATTTATTGTACCACTATACACATTCTGGTAAAGAAACAAGTCACCTTCACTCCAAAAATATCACACTATCTCAATATTTAAGGAGAGTGCATTACAGGAAACTCAGAGGGTGTATGCTTTATATGCTTTAAGTAAGAAAGACGCGAAAATAAATGTGCCAAAAATTACTTCCCAATATCCAATATGTGACTGATCCCAAAATTGACTCCGGGTGATTTTGACAGTCACCACCATTAACAGGGAAATGCATCACTATAGCAGAACAGGCCAAATGTCGCAGCCATAAAATGGAAACATACAAATTTGTTATGTAACCCTGATGGTTTCTCTGCAGTGTTTTATAGCTAAAAGCAGGTGGGAATCCGTGTGGTATATGTCGGTCTGAGCCAGAGCCACATTTAGCTGATGAAGCTTGTGTCCCCAGCACTCAGTGTAATTTAGTCTGCCTACTTAACATTAAAAGTGGAGTCTAGGAGGTGGCAGCGCCATAGTCAGCAGTTCTGCTGCACCAATAAGGATCTTGTGCGCTCATACAAAATTCCAGGTCCAAAAACACCATTTAACTGAGTGTATGAGGTCAGAGTCTTCCCTGACCAATAAGAAAGACACAGGGCAAACTCTTTGCAAGTAATTTTATTTTGAGATATTTTGTAGAACAGGGGAACCAATGATTACAAAACAAAAAAAAAAAAAAAAACACAATTGTCCGCAAGTGTTCTACATGCTACACCTTAACCTAATTCATCATGCTTGCCTGGAAAAAGTACATAGAAATTTAACAAAAAAAACATACAATTAAAACTGATGTACATTATACTCACCATTAATTTTACTTTTAATGTACCTTTCTCTTACCTCCATGCACACAATTTTTTTTACATTACATTTAGATGACAAACTTAAGACTTTTAGGCGCTTCTTTTAACCATAAAGCAGATTTTCCACTGAAGACAGAATGCACCTATAAATAAAACAAAATGATAAAAAAAAAAAAAATATCCATTTGGACAATATCGTGGAAAATGGAAAGCCTCGACTTCTTTTTAGAACATAACAGATTAATTTGACTCCTACCGTAAAACAAAGGAACACTTACGCGCCGATATAGTGCCGAAATGAAACTGGAAGTCTGTCCAACTCCTCAATCTTCAATAATCACATTGAAATAACACATTTTGATAAAATAAATATCGCACATCTGCTAGAAATAAATAATGATTACTGAAACACCTCACTATGTTAAATGCTAAAGTGAGACCAGTTTCATCTACGCGACCACTTCATTTCATGGTATGAGGATGGTCATTGTGTAAAGCACTAGTGCGGCTTCGAGTGTCTCTCGCGGCTGTTACCTTGAGGTAGATAACACATTTACATTAATGCCTACAATAATGGTTGCTGCTGGCATCGTGTGTCAGATTTACAGTATGAAAGGGTTAAGGAAGCTTTCTTCGGGAGAAAAAAGTCAAAAAAAAGAAAAGAAAAGGACATCCCACGTTTTCCCGTTTTATCCCATTCCAGGAAAGGGTGTTTGAAAGCACTTTAAATGCCTACAGCAATGTTAGTGTCGACCATCCTTCCTTATGCCACAGCCAAACAGCCAAACATCCATCTCTTAAATCAGACCTCCTCTCCTACCATCCATCTTTCTTCCTTCCAAGTAATTCCATCCTGCTTTCTGTTCGTCTACTGTACTTCGAGTGTGCAAGTGACATGCCAGTTTAGCAATGAGGGCGTAGACGTTAACCTATGAAGGCCTGGTGACCAAGGTTCAGAGTGATGATCAAAACTCTTTAAAACAACTCACTCCTCTTTAATAAAAAAAAATATTTTTTTTTAAAATAACCATAATAAAAAAAAAGGTATGAAATGATTCAAGTACAATAATATACCATTTTATTAAAAAAAAAACCATAAAAACAAAACTGCCTAGATTCTGCACTGTGAGGGAGGATATATTTGTTTAATTAAGATGCTTGAAGATGCTGCTGTAGGTTTTGTGGGCAATTTGTGGGGAGCATTTGACAGCGCAGGGGGTGAGGGACGCCTGGATGGATTTTAGAGGCAAGTCATCGGTGCTGTCAAAGCCAGGCAGGGCAAGAGAGTCCAGCTGCACGTTAAGCACAATCTCTGCGTTCCTGCCGAGAAAGCTCTCATCCAGCTCTCTGCCCTCCGAGGGCTCCGTCTCCGAGCTGGCCGCAGTCTCTCCGACCCCCTCTTCCTTCCGGCTGAACAGGCGGTCCAGGTAGCTGGTGTAAGTGCTCTCCTTCTGGAAGTGGTCCTCTTTGCGAATGTCCCAGCATGCTTCGTCTATCAAACAGCCGTTCTCCCCGACTCTCTCCCCGGAGCCAAAGCTCTCCCAGGGCTGAGCGGGCCAGGCACCGTCCCCGCTGACAACTCCCGACCCTCCTCCACCTAACTGGGCGAGGTTTACCAGGCACTTCTCCTCCTTCTCCTGACTTATGGACTTGGACATGGAGCCTGAGCGGGGAGCCTCCAGCTGAGACACAGAAGAGTTGAGCTCGTTCAGGAGGCCCACCTCGTTGAGCAGGGCCACCTCCTGACAGGGCTCCGGCTGCAGGCTCAGTTTAATGGTGCTAGCGATGAAGGAGTCGAAGTCAAAGCCTTGGTTTTGCTGGTCTTGGGGCTTCTCTGTCTGGTGTTTTTCCTGCTCTCTGTCCTTCTCCACCGGACTCTGGGTCTTCTCCGCCTCCTTCAGCGCAATCTGGGCCTTCACCAGCCCATTCTTCTCGCACTTGCTCTTCGCCTTGCGGTCGGCCTTCTCCTTGCTCTGCTGCTCCTTCCAGTTGGAGAGGTCGATGATGAGCTTGGGTTCGTAGTAGTGGTTGACCTCACTGTCTCTCCAGACAAGGTTGTCCAGGTAGGAGGGCGACACGGCCTTGTAGTTACAGGTGTGGCTACATTGCAAGTCACAGTATTTGTTCTCGTGGTGGTCATGGTCGTCGTCGTCGTCATCCTGCCAGGACCGCTCTGGCAAGAACAGAGTGGAGTAGTCGAAGGATGGCTCATCCAGGAATTTCTCTCGATCTCCATCAGCATATTTACGAGGATCAACCTGGAAACAGACAGCCACCATTTAACCTCTTATCTCAACAAAAAATTAGTCCCTCAGGAGGAAGACATATTATCCCTATACACATTTTCAATTTATGTATTCTTTTTAGAGCAATACGACACTTAACCTATTCATCCTCCCATTTGCACATCTATAAGCATTCAAAATGTATTTTAAAACATAACTAAATACAAATAAATAGGAGAAATTAATTGAACAGGTGTATGCAGATTGTCAAAATTCAACACCCACCTGGACCTCCTCTTCGTCTGTTACATCAGAGAGTGCCCTTGGGTCAACCTGAACTTCGTCTGGGTCGTGGGTGCTGTGCAAGTGCCAGTCAGCCTCAGATAGCTGGCTCTCATGATACCTGACAGAGTACGAACAAGGGAGACTTTAGTACGCAAACACAGAACAAGATGACTCATTAAAAAAAAAAGTTCCAGTACAGGATCTGACTACACATACAACCCATTAAAATCGATAAAAAAAAACAAAAAAACAAAAAAACAAAAAACTTCTGTACATCCACATTTATACTGTTTTGTTAGCAGAAAACAAAGCAAACCATATATATGTAATAAAAATAACTTTGCATCTCCAAGCTTGGTCACAGAGCAGGTGTGAGAGGGATCAAGTGATCCAAGCATACCTGTCCCAGGTGTGGCTGTGGCTCTGGTCCATAAGCAGGATATCATCTACTTCGTCCTCAATGTGGAAGGGGTGCAGAGAAATAGGCTCATCTAAGGGGAAGGAGTAGTCAGCCATATAGGGATGGGCCAGGGCCTCCTCTGCAGTCAGACGATCCATGGGATTAAAGGTCAGGATCTTCTCCAGGAAATCCAGGGCTGCAGAGAGGGAGCACAATGAGATCATCAAGTAGGAAACATGCCATGGGATGTATGCACGATATGACCCGGAACCCTGTCTTCGGTGTGTGCGAGAGAGAATACGTCATGTCGCTGTGAGTACTTCTAAATGAATATACAAGTGGTACTCACCCTGGGGACTGACATCAGGCAGCAGCTTGGCCAATGGTGTGTGAGGATGGGACATGTCGTTGCGGATGAAGACTGGGATGACGCTGTGCAGTTCCTGTCGGTCTTCCTCTCGCAGAACGGGGATGGACTCCAGGATCAGCTGCATCTGCTCCAGTTCATGGGCTCCTGAAAAACCAGGGCAGACACACCAACTTCAGCCGCGTTTCATAGAAGAGTTACACAACATTCAACATCTGCGTGACTTGAGCGGGGCCGAGTGCAGCAGATCATGGGAAAAGAGATGCTATTTGCCTTGTGTTCAGCTCAAGGCACTTTCAACAAACAAGAGCAGTCAGACTCTCCCCACTCCAGATGCATTTGTAAACGAGAGCGATGAGACTAAAAGCAGACCGACACTGGGTCCATCTCCTGTCTGTTCTGAACAGAGACATATTGGCTAGCAGGATGAACATTTACCTCGTCAGACATGTGCTCCATATTTATCTCAGAGTCACCCACTTCAAAGACTGCTTGCCAGTGTGTTTGCATATGAGGTGTTACAGTGAGTCACACATACGAAAGAGTCAACATTTACCTGCAAAAAGGGTTTTCCCTGTGAGCATCTCAGCAAAGATGCAGCCGGCGGCCCACATGTCGATGGCTTTGGTGTAGTTGTTGGGAGAGAGCAGCAGGCGAGGAGATCTGTACCACTTGGTGACCAGACCCTCAGAGAGATGGCCCTGTGTTAGAGGGAGCCATGGCGTATTTAGTGAGACTAAAGAAGTCAAAACGGTATGACTCACAGCTGAATTCTTCCAAAAACAAGCTAGTTTGTTCACTGTCGTGTCTTCATGTTTGATTCGTTCAGGCTCTGAGATCTGCTTTTCCCCCTCAGAAATACATAAATGTAATTAACACCACTTGATGTGCCTGCTGTTAACACAAGTCCCAGAACAAAACCACGGCCGCTGTTCCATGCTAAACCTCATAACCCCTGTGTCATAGGAACAAGTAATCGAAATACCAAAATTGCAATATGGCAATTCCAATTCGCAGGAGCTAAGATTTTGATACACAACAAATCATATTAAATGCTTATCGATCAATCTGACTATTATTTTCATGATTAATCGTAGTCTATAAAATGTCATGCAATTGTGAAAATTTCCCAGAGCCACAAGTGACATCTTCAATTGCTTCTTTTGCCCAACTAACAGTCCAAAACCCAAAGGCTCTTCATTTACTGTCATAACTTACAAAGACAAAGCAGCAAATCCTTACATCTAACAAGCTGGAACCAGCAAATGTTTGACATTTCTACTTAAAATGACTGAAACGATTATCAAAATAGTTGGCCATTAACACGTTTGTTTGGTACAGACCAACACAGTTAATTTATTAGAACATTTCCGGTTAAAATTAAATGCAAATATTACCATTTCCAAAATCCACAAATCAGAACTCATATCGCAATTGCAAATCACTCAGATTAATCGCAGTGTGATTTATTTTGCTCATCGTTCAGCCCTGCTGTGCGGGTCTCCTTGACCCATCTGCTCTGGTCACGTATGTGATACAGCACGGACACAAAGACCCCAGCGAGAAAAGACAGATGAAAGGGGGAGATCAGACATGTGCTGGCCCTGTCAGCAGTAAGAGAGAGCACGACAATCCCCCGCTGCCACATACTCCCAGCTCACCAGTGACCAGTGTGCAATCCACTCTCACAGTGCCCGACTGCTCAGAGGACACTTAACACAAAAGGAAACTGACATCTGTGAGTCACTCTCACACAGTATTAGAACAACACCCTTGCTGCCCTCTCTTCCCCCACATGTAGTGGCAGACCAAAATGGTCGCCTCAACACTGAGCTAGGCTCCGGTTTCTGCCCTAAATTAGCTGAAAATACTTGATGTCACTACATTCTGCACGCCCCCTTGTTTTTGTGGCCTATAAATGACACACCACATAGACACAACTCCTTCCTTCAGGTAGCCAGCTAATCTGTTTGTCTGAGTCTTCGCAGGGAGACTTTCACCATGAAGCTTGTAAAGAGGTTGAGGGGGAAGTCCAAAGCAGTAACACACAAAGGCAGGTCACACCTACTGACAGTAAACTGTCTGACTAATGTGAATGTGGTTTCAGTGGAGAAATGCAACAGGCTTAGAGAAATGCGACAGATGTAGATTAGGTTATCTTCAGAAGCTGGTGACTAAAACAATAGATTTCCTTGCTGGCAGTGAATGTGTTCGAGTCTTAAACCAAAACACACGAATTATTTCACTGGCAAACCATGGAACGTCACTGCAGTCTCACCACAGATTGGACATATGGACCTAATTAATGGATAAACAATTTTTAATCTGGTCTATGGCTGAAAACCATAATCCCTACTACTTTTGGTTCTTGAAGACAATGATAAAACTGCTATTAGTTGCAAGAAACTGCAGGATCTTTTTATGCCTTGGAAAACTAAGGGAAACCACCACTCTGAAAATTATTATGCCTTAAATCTACTCGCCAGCATTTTTCTTGTTAGATCTTGTGAAGTCTGATGCCAGACAGGCCTGTTGCTGGCTGAATAATTAGGTCAAATGTGTGTGTTCTTGCAGTTGTGGTTTGGAGTTGTGTGCAGGCCAGGCTCTTGTGAGAGAAAGGACCTCTGCGAACCCCTCACCCCCCTCTTCTTATAGCATTCCTGAAAAACGTCCCGTTATCGCTACAACTTCACAAATTGAGCCACGGGCAGAAACAAGATCCTACATTCAAGAGTTGTTTAAGTTTACATTAGTATTTGGCCTAGAGCAAATTGAAAATAGACCACTTTCTACGTCATTATCTGTATGTCCCACACAAGTTTGTCTTGCGCTTCAAGCATTCATTTGAAAAGACAAGGCTTAGATCTAAATTATTTGACATTCAGATGATGCGACATGTGAAAGCTAGACTGGATTTCACCTCTAAAAAAAAAAAAACATGTGTTGCCGCACTGAGCACATGTGGTATCGCTTAGTTGAAGCACATATTAAATGTGTTACACTATCCCGAAGTAGTTTACAGCCTCAGCTGACCTCGTTTGAATTCAAAACAGCTTCCAATGTTAAACCTAAATGGGCGAGTGTTAGAAATATCCACAGTATTCTTTCTTTGTCTTGTTATAAAGGGCAGACTACAACTGGAAATGAACACAGGCTTCAGATCCGCTTCAAATAAGGCCCCTGAGCAAGGCTTCCACAGCAAGACAAATAGCAGACTGGGAAAAGGAAGGGAATCGGGGTTGGCGGAGTTCATGTGAATTTTTGTCATTCTTGATTCTGGGCCACCACAAGAGGGTCGGCCTTAAGGTTTGAACAGGCAGAAACAACCCGCTCTTCCCAAAACAATGGAAAGATATCTCAGGGACACGAGTCCCCTTAATACAACATACTTAAAACAAATCCATGCAGGATTAATAAAACCCTGAAGGGAATCATGAGTAGTTATGTTTTTATTAAGCAAAGGAAAAAATAAATAAAAACCTAGGAATGTGGGAGGCCAAAGGTAGAACACATGCCTACACCACCACTGATGCATGAAGCTAGATACCTCATTACTGAAACTACGCCAGAAACTAAGGTTCACTGGGAAAGAGCGCTTCTTTATTTAGATACGTTATTCAAATAACATGCGCTCAGCCACCCAGCTGCTCCGGCTCACCCAGCCTGCTAGAAGTAGAGGGTGGTTGTGAAAGCAAATTTGCCCCCAGTGATTCCGCCCTAATGTCTGTCCAACACTGAAACCAACTGTTTTTGCACGCCTCCACACTTCACTGGGCACCACAGTGTCGTGTGGGGGTGATGGGTTCATTTTCAAACAAGCCTCATTTGAAGCGAGACACCAGATGCACGGTCAATCAGATGACTAGAGGTGTCATGGAAAAGTGTCTGGTTGAGAGCCCCGCCCCCCCACTATTGTTATCATAGTAGAGACAACCAAAACACAGCAACACTGTTAGGAAAGGAAAGGAGAGCAGGGTCAAAACCTATTAAAGTCAGTCTGACTGCAGCATTTGTATCCTTGACAAAAACTCTGCAGCAGTCGCCTGCTGCAGCACTACGGCAGACAATACTCTAACACAAGAGAGCTGACCCCAGTCAAGAAGCTTTTCAATACCCACTCGCCTGCATGTTTCCCCCCCATCATGAAAAACTGCTTATATAGGAGGGGAAAAGCCCACATAGCAAACTCTGCTGTAAGGGGGGAGTGCAGTAACATTGAATGGGTGGGTACAGTGACTGAACTGTGTGAGAAACTCATTTCTACCCGGCAACTCCTCACCTTCCCCTTCCTATTGCAAAGTGACCCATTGTCTCCCATCGGAGATATGAGTCATATGTGACTATAGAATTCAGAGATGAAAGTGTGACCATACTGCTAAAACAGTAGTGGTGGTGAGCTGGAAACGAGCAGTTCTGGTATACAAGTTTGTGTATGTCTCTCTCAGAGCGATGTGAGCTGTGGCAGGATCCTGACTGTGTAAGGGATATTAATGAGGCTGTGCCAGCCAGAGGGATCACATCACGTGAGCTCCCCTTCAGACCCTCCGATGACCAATCCGAGACACGTGTAATCATCTGACTGCCTCCGTGCTCTAAGGAGATCCAGCAGCTACACACAGAGAAAGGGAAAGACTTCCCAACCTAGATTTCCTCACATCACACCGCCATATGGCCTTTGAATGGAATTTCCTCATCCCTTTATAAGGTGACAGAAACACACACGGCTACAATTAGACTGGGTGGCCCATACTCATCTCATACCAAAAGACAAAAGCAGCCTACTTTATTGCCAATTACACTGCTTCACAAAACAAAATACAAGTTTATAGAGAGCATTTAAATGTGTACATTCAACATTTGGTGTGGCAACATCTGGCTTTTAACGTCCAGGTTTACACTAGTCTGGCATCTGATGAGACAAGGAAAAAGTCTGTAACACAAAGAAAACAGCCGTCTCCGAGACCCAGATTTGTGGATTCTAAAATTCATAGGCCAGAAAATGGAGTAATGCCCCCCTGCAACTAGAACCAAGGGGAAATGTGCAATCTCTGATATAAACAATCTATTTTAATGCAACACGTCCATAACGGATCCGCGGTAGCCTCAAGCCTTCAACATTATCATTAGAAGCTGACAAAGGCTCTAGGCATTGCGCATGCTACATTCAAATATTTGATGTGCTTTTTACCTGGGAATGCTGATTATTGTCATCTTTAAGCCACATTATCATGAAGCCACTCATTTGTTTATTCAGATTTGAGCCCATTTGCACTTCTAAATCGTAGGCCTATATATACACACACACTTGTAAATGGAAGCAAAAGTTCCCAGGGTTGTGATTTCCACCGCCTCACTTCTGCCCAGCAAAGGAAACAGCGGCGTTACCTCAAGGAAACATGTCACTTCTTGTTTACTTCCTGCTGTGAAACTGCGTCACCCTGGGGAGCACCGCACTACTGAGCAATACTGTAAACATCACATGCCAGAGCAACAAAAGCACACATCTTTGAGCAGAAAGTGTGCAAACACAAGTCATGTACGCTCTTCTTACAACTCCGGTCTATGCATGAAAAAATCCCATGAAACTCAGATTCCAAAATTGCCTAAGAATAGAAAGGCTGACTGGAACTGTGACTCAAGAGACTGGTCCTACCTTGTGAGAGTAGTGGGGGTCCATGATGCGGGCCAGCCCAAAGTCCCCGATCTTCAGTACCAGGTCCTCTGTGTTGACAAACAAGTTGGCAGGCTTGAGGTCGCGGTGCAGCACATTGGCAGAGTGGATGTACTTAAGGCCCCGGAGGAGCTGGTACATGAAGAGCCTGGCGTGGCCCTCAGACAGAAGGCCCCTCTCCAGCAGCTGACACAGGTCTGTTTCCATGTACTCCTGCACGATGTAGACAGAGTTAACCTCTGTCAGGGACACCACATCCTCGGTTAGCCTGCGACCATTTGGGCCCAACGTCTCAAACACCTGGTGACATAAAAAGAAGGGTCAGTTGGACGTAATTTCCTTCAACCTTAGAAATTAATGTAATTACTCTGTTACTTTGAGCACACTTACCTTGACAATGTTGTCGTGATCGAGGCGTCTGATAATCTTGATTTCCCGCAGCGCATGCTTTACACTCTGGGGGTCCGTCAAGATAATTTTCTTCACGGCTACACGCTTGTCACAGTCGGTGTCAACTGCCGAGAACACCAGTCCGTTCCCGCCGTAGCCCAGAGGCTTCAAGTCCACGTAGCGAGAACCCAGGTCAAACCCGTGGATGTTCATCAGGGACTCAAACTTCTCTGCCATGACGAGTTCCGGCTTTGTGCGCCAAGCTTCTGTTATCGCTAATGTTTGGTCTTTGGCCTGACAGATTTGTCCCACAATTCCCCCACTGCTTGACAGGCGGCGCTGACTGACCCCTGCACAGGCGACTTGTAAAGTCTCCCTATCCGGCTGCCTCGGTCAGACGCGGGGCACTAATATGTAAAACTTTGCTTCCATGTTGACTAAGGAGAAAATGTAAAAAGGATCTTTTAACTGAACAGTTCTTAGTAGACTAGTGTTTATAGAGTGCAATGGAATGGACTGGAATGGGGCCAATTAAAAAGCACAGAGACTTTAAACTATAAAATCATGTAGTTGCATCCTTACAGTGCAGATACATTCAGTGTATGACTGGTCCTGAGCAGTTTCATATGGTATGTGTTTGCGTTTCTTTCTTGTTTTTTTTTTTTTTTTTTATATTTATCTACTTCTGCTGTGAAAACACCTGATCTGTAAGACTGAAACGAGCCTGGTTCTTAATGTCTTCAGAGTAATGTCTCACCCTCAGTGATCAGGTGGCTCAAGCTCGCCACAGTCGCAATCGAAGCTATCCTCCATTTTACTTGGGTATAACCTGCAGGAAAAGAGGAGAAACAGAACAAAAACGCTCAGATATATATATATATATATATATATATATATATATATATAT
>JAVQJF010001929.1:0-25619 GCA_036023855.1 Gadopsis marmoratus
AAAAAGATAAAGAGAGGAAGAGGAAAGAATCAGGGTGAAGGATGAATTTTTAAACATTATTTTAAATTTAGCTTTCCAGGTTTTACTTTTCTTAACAGTTTTTTCTGTTTTCTTTTAAATATGCTATTTTTATGTTTGCCATTTCTTATACTCTTTAATGCTTTTTACTTGCTCCTAAATATTACTCAAGTTTTATTTTTCTTAACTGCATTTCTGTTTTATGGCATTCAATTGTGTTAAGCACTTGGTGCATTTAATATCTTTGTTGTAAAGCACTTTGAACTGCATTTCTTGTATGGAAGGTGCTATATAAATAAAGTTTATTATTATTATTATTAAAAATACAATTAAAACATAAACGTCCCAGGAAAGTCCCACTAACATCTCCATAATAACGTTATCCGAGGGACCAAAACGGGACGTTCTCAATGTGCTTTTGAAATACCAAATGAGAACGTCATCCGAGGGACCAAACGGGAATGTCAATAACATCCCAGCACCGTCCCGCAGGGAACGTTGTGGGGGACGTCATAAATGTCCCGTACACGTCCTCGGGACGTCCCCTGTTTGTTGGGAGCCAGGCTAACGACCTTCCACTTTCCGAGTGGACGATAACTAGCTTCAACTTATTCTGTCATACAAATACACGCCCAAACACTTTCTGCTTAGTGGTGAATGCAATGCGCAGTGTAATGTAGGTATGGCCACTGTCCACTGTATTCGAATGTATTGTCAGAGTGGAAGACAGTTAGCCTAGCTTGCTAGCTTGCACGGTGTGAGTGGAGTGTAATCTTGACATCATGATCCCGACCTCCTAAATATTGTCACAATGCAGGATGCAAGATGACTTCAGCGGTTTACTGAAACAAAAACAGCTCGCAGGCAGGCTGGAGACAGGGCTAGACAGGCTTGAAAGCAGAACATGAGCAACATTGCATCTTAGACGAACCGACAGGGAATGAGTGGGAAAGGGGTTGGTTGAATATCTGCAGGGCTGAGGAGGAAAGGTGAAACAGGGGAGCAGGTCCGGCGACTGGGACTGGAGGGAAAGGATGAGACAGACTGACTGGAGCCTTAAAATAGCTAACGGTGCACAAGCAATGCTATGTGGCTGTTCAAACGTTCCTAGGCTGAACAGGGCTACAGCGTGCTCCAGGTGGTAGCGTACCGCTGAAGTTACAGCGCCTCTCCTAGCATGAAGCGTTGACACTGTTTCCACAGGTATGTCCATGAAAAGATTGCACAGTATTTCCACACACAAAGAGTAAGGAGAACTCAATTCGACTACAAATGTGTGGAAAAAAGTTTAGAAAAGCTTCATTTGGAGGAATTTGTAGCGATGGAGAGATTCCACGTGGCATATTATGTTTCCCTGTACACTAATTGCGCTGCAGAGTATTTCTGTTTGACACAGGCCTACACATCAGCTTTGCTCATTTCCTGTCCTGTATTTGTTGTTTTCTTGCTCCTGTACTTTGCAGTAGTTTCTAATGAGCTCTAAACTCTTCACATGATTTTTATAGAATTCTAGCAAGCAGGAAAATGTATGCGTGTGTGCGTGGTAGTTACAGTAAGTGTTTTCATCTTGCCTGCAAGAAATAAACAGGAAATGTACCTACAGTTTCCACTACCTGCTAACAACTCCCATTTTCGAGACTATCCTTTAAGTGCCTGTCTCATTCTCTTGAACTCCCGTTTCCAGTTTCATGTGTTCACGCTGAACTTGTAATACTTGCGCTTAGAGGGAACAAATTCTTGGGAGCTCATTAGAGTCGCACACATCCACGGCTAGCGGGGAAAAGCAAGACGTTGTGAATGGGTTCCTCTATATCATGGACCGTAAAAGTAGAGTGCATTAGCATTAGAGAAGATGAACGTGGCGTCTGAGATCAGCAGAGGGGTGAGCGTGGTGTTGAATTAAACAGGCATGTTTAACAAGCTGTTAACAACCCTCGCTATCCCGCTCCCCCCCCCTTTCGCCCTCGCTCGCTGCGAGCGGCGGAGACGGAACGGGCCCGAGATCCCACGAGAGGGCGGCGAGCGAGGGGCCACTGTGGAGAGGTGGTGACAGTTCACACGGGCGAGACTGGAGAGGAGTCCACCCGAGACAAAAAGCAGAGGCCCGTTGTCTCACAGCTGGCTGAAGTGTGGCTCAAAGCTGCTTAAATGTTATGGCGGGTAGGAATGGTTCTTATGAGCCCCGGGTCCGGAGTGCACATTACATGTTAATGACTTGGAACACAGACAGCAGAGCAGAGGCTCAAACTGTCAATTAAGCATATGCTGCAGACGCCACTGGTGTTCAGACACAAGCATCTGATAGTGCTCAAGCTTGGCCTGCAGATCTGAATCTCTCCATGGGACGTGGAGGCACTCCAATGGTGAGTAATTAGCCACAGACATCCCTGAAAACCACTGAGGAATCTAAGCAGCTGCTGATTGGATATCACTCATTCAGCGGCGTCCTCCATCAATGCTTCATTCTTCTGTTGGGCTCACCACTGTCTCACTCATCTGGTTAGTCTAACACTTGGTGAGGATGCTTGCCTCTGAACGAGTAAACAAACTGTACTCCAGCGATTTAGCACTTCAGTTCTTCTGTGAAAGTGGCGAGCAGCTGAGGAATGGCTTGTTATTAAAGTGGCATTACTGAGTGTTATTACTGAAGTGGAAGGAATTCCAAACTTATTTAATGCACTGTACTGTACATACAGTGCATTTGCAAGCTTTTGAATGAGGCGTGGGGGTCAGACGAAGGGCACATTTGTAAAATGAGAAGAAATGTGTTAAGGCCTCACATTTAAAGCCCTGGTTCTTGGCAACAATAAACTGTACATGGTTAATTACTACATTGTTTATTAAGTGTAACAAATGAATGACAGTAATGAGATAAACAACTTTACATTTTCTAATATACAATAATATCAATAAATAGCTCCAAATACCCTTCAGACACCGATGGATTATGAGACAACGGGCCCCTGGACACCAAGATGTAAAAGATCCCTCAACGCACCTATATAGATGCAAGATGCAACGGCTTAAAACGAAGTGTCTAATTGTAGTTTTTTTGCGTCTTTTAGTGGTGGTTGGCGTCTTCTTGCAGTCATTTTGTGTGTCTTTGGGATAATCTTGCATCTCTTAGTGGTCATTTTGTGTCTCTGTAGTCATCTGATTGACTTTCCAACAAACAATGTTAACTTCACGTCATACAGTGGTTCCGGTCCAGGGGCCCCTGGCCCTTTACCAGGTAGGCTTGTTCAGTAATCCGTCCTTGATACTAAATAGCCATCTACCTAACCAACTACTCAGGGGCCGTCAGGGTGGCCAATCCGCTGCAGGCCCATGGCATCCTTGGCCACCCCCCTTGCCCTGCCCTTGTTTCAAATATTGACTCACAGTGGGTATAATTAAGCTTTTTGATGAAAGGAAAAAAAACTCAAAGTGAGAAGAAATCTCTACAAATTGATCTAAATTAAGACCAAGGATAAAAGACATTACAAGTGATTGCATAATTCACCCACTTCTAGTCAATATTAGGTAGAGGCACCTTTTGGCAGCAGCTGCAGACTTGAATCTGCGTGGATCGGTCGGTCTCAGTTTGCATGTCTGGACACTGCAGATTTTCCCCGCTTCCTTTGCCAAACTACTCCGGCTCTGTCAAGCTGCATGAGGTACATGAATGAACAGTGTGTCTCATGTCCAGCCATGAATTCTGGATTTGATTGGGGGTCTGGCTTGGCTGCTTCAGGACTGCAACGTTGTTGTTTTGAAACTGTTGCTGTGTGGGTTTTGGCTTTTTGTTAATCTTCTCAGAAGCTCCCTTGCAAACTCGCAGCCATGATTTCTCTGTATTTTGCTTAATTTGTCTGATCCTTTTTCTTTCACAAGCTGTCAAGGACCTGCCGCAGAGAAGTAACCCAACCGCGTGATGCTGCCACTTCCAGACCTCATGGTGGGGATGGTGCATTTGCCAGGGCCAGATTTACTAAGAAAATGGCGTTGTGAAAATGGCATTGCGCAAATGCGCTCTGCGGTTTTCAATGAGTTTGTTACCAGAATCTGCACGTATTCAGTGCCAGATTTACTAAGTCAGCCAGCTCCTGGTGAAGGAGACGGAGTTCAGTGGGATATATATGAGATCACTAAGCTCAGAAAAGAAATCACAAAATATTTACTTTGGCCATCTTTACACACACAGTCTGCGACATGTTGGACCCCTTACAGTTTGCCTACAGGGCAGTGAAGATAGTGGAGGACGCTACAGCTACTGTGTTAAACCTGGTACGAGGCACATGGAGGGAAATAACAACCATGCTTTTTATTGGATGTCTTTATTGGCTTTTTCTTCTGCTTTTAATTGTATTGAGCCACATGTTCTTGCACACAGGCTCTTATCTAATTTTAACAGGGACTTTAGTGTAGAATCGTGGCTCATTGGTTTCTTAACAGATCTCAGAGGGTCCCGGGTTAATGGAACCCTGTCCAGTAAGTTCCCATTTTCCACTGGATCCCCTCAGGGCTGCACGCTTCCACCACTTTTATTGGGCTTTTATAAAAATGAGTGCCAGAGCAATCATGTATCAACATTTGTTCTTAAGTATGCCGATGCCTCTGTAATCACGACTCTTCCGCAGTGTGGGGAGCAAGACCCGTGGCCCAGTCCTTGATGATTGTTAGCTGGTGTGATGAGTCTTTCCTCCAAATAAATCTGGCTAAGATTAAAGAAATACTTGTGATTTTATAATAATAATAATAATAACTTTATTTATATAGCACCTTTAAAGACAGAGTTTATAAAGTGCTTTGACAGGAGACTCAGAAAGCAGTACAAGATAAATAAAATAAGGCAAAGCAAAAACAAGATAAAAGATTAATAATTACAAGTAAAAATAATTGAAACCAATAAAAGCGAAGGAGGCCCTTCTCGGCCCGAGCACTGTGTGTGATTGAAGTTGATCTAGTGGCAGCAGTATTTGGACGCTGTCGCTGACAAGAAGCTTCATTTTGGTGCAAATACAGATGTTATATGTAAAAAGGCAAATCAACGCTTATTATTTTTAGGAAGTTGATAACTTTTAATGTGGAAATGTCACTGGTGAAAATGTTTTATTCTCCTGTCCTTTCTTGCTGGTTTCTTAATTAAAAGCAGGAACAAACTGTAACAAAACGGTCAAGCTGTACCGTGAGATTACGGCTTAATTACCTTAATAACCTTATGAAGGGAGGGTCATCTCAAAGGCACAGACCATTGTTTTGGACCCTCAACATCCTTCACATCTTGTACCAGATGCTTCCAGTCTTAGTTTAGTCTCCCCAAAGATAGCACCATACAGATTGTCCTTCCATCTTCTATTGTTTTTTAAACAATTTATAACCCTGGAAGTCATCGCGTCTCGTTCCTTTGTTCTGTGATTCTGGGTGACAGTGTAGGAGATGTGGATCTTGTTCTGTGTTCGTGGTGTATGATGCATTGCATGCATTTGTGTTGGAAAGTTTTACTCTACTCCACCTTAGAAGAACTGTTAGTTACCCATAAAATATTATACCTCCGTGTTAGAGGATGGGACGTGGGCCAAACTGAAAAATAAAAGCACACGTCAAATAAAATTATCCCAAAGATGATTTTAGGTATTTCTTACCACGCTGATGTTTGTTCAAGTGTTTATTCACCTGATAAGTTTGGTTTTAATTAGTTATCTGATGCTAAAAAGGGGGGGGGGCATGATTGGCAACTTGGTGGTGTGCAGGTGTATGGGTGGGACACTCGCACTGCGACTCCACCGTGGTGCGCCTCCTTGATAAATACAGCACGTGTGTTTTGGGGCAGAATTTGTGACATGTATGTATGTTTGAAAAGCAGGCACAGAAACTTTAGCATATCTGGCCCTCAGTATGCTATCATCACAATTCTCATCGGACATTGGATAAGACTTCATGTTATATGAGCTTTTCTAAACAGTGCTTTGCTCTTTGCCACTCTAAAAGCTACTCCACTAATAATCAGAACAACAGCCCAGTCAGAATAAAAAGGGCTCATGTCACCACTTGAATCTGAAGAGACTGGCCCGGTCCGTCTGAGAGGAGTGACGTAAACCTTTGATAATCTGTGGAAAAATATTAACCTAATAACCATGTAAAAGCTGAATCCAATTGATTTTCTCTGGTTGCCATAAATCTATGCTTTCTGTGCATGTTTGCACCACGCGGGGGGGGGGGGGGGCCCTTTGAGAAACAAGGTTTTGAAAAGATGAATAAAGCCGGAAATAAAAAACAACTTCTTCTTCTGTTATATTTCCAGCAGATTAGACGCTTCATAGTGGGTGGAACCACTGTGCCTGTCAAGAGTTCTATTCTGATTAAAAGCTTTGTGCATGTAAACGCACATCTTATCTGATCCCTTCATTTTGCGTCCATGTAAACAATTAAATTGGAATCGCTAATCAGAATTATTTCAATCGAGCTGAGCAAATATTGTCCATGAAGTGAATAAATTAAAACTATTATCTGGAAAGGTAATAATTAAATGAAAATACATTGAATGGCTATAGCTGAAATAATGCCAACCGTGTGTATAGTATAAGAACATTTGATTTAATTAAATCGAATGGATTGAAGCTTTCATTTGTATCAATTTGAAATGATTTGCTTTCACTTTGTGTCTTTTTTACCCCGTCAGAAAATCCTACAACGCTGAAACGCTACTGAAATGATACAATATAATTTTTCCAAAAGCTGTTTCCCTTATTTGGTCTTGTGATGGTGGTGTTGGAGAACGCTGTCTGACACGTCGCTCTCATAAAGGTGTTTAATTGGGTTGAGCTCTGGTGACTGTGAAGGCCATAGCGTTTGATACACGTCATTTTATTCTCATTAAACCACTCAGTCACCCCTTGTGCACTGTATGGAAGCATCTGCATTCAATAATTCTAGTGAATGATATGACATGCATCGTGGATATAGCTGAGGTGGTAATCAAAAGAATTTCTGCTCCTCTGAAAGAAACACTTCACTGAATCTCAGTGACGGAGACAAGCAGGCGAGGATCCTATTCTCTCAGGCTGCTTGGGATCTTTGTCGTACAAGGCACAGACCAGGACCTCATATTGTGCTATTGTTGAAAGTTAATTTTCTCTCTGATATGCAAGCAGCAAAATCAACAGTGACAATTCAATTCTCCACGTTCCACGACTGTTCAGCCGCTCCTGAGCCTAAACCACACACATCTGCTGATAAGCGTCTCAGCACACCGAGGAAAGTTGGTGCCAAAAGCAGTTTGCACAGCATCTCTTTGACCTTGGCATGATTGCCTGTGAGGCACTTTAATTTAATCAGCTTCTCCAAGCTTGAAGCTGTGCTCATTGTTAAGGAGAGCAGGACTGGGGAGCACTATCCACAAATGTACACACACACACACAGGCACATGGAGGCATACTCCTCTTCGTGCTGAGGCAAGGTTAGCAACATACCAAAGCTCCAGGGACCTGGGCCTCACATCCACACAAAGGCCAACAGACAGAGGAGTTTGCCAGGCATCTCCATCAAACAGGCCCGTCTCTAATTATGTCATCAATCAGGGACGAGATGACGGGCAGGTACTCAATTAATGGCCACTGGAATGCAGCGCAGGGTCTTCAGGCACTGTGCCATCTCTGTCATCTTGGGCAGGCAACAGGACATACACATCAATGCACTTGGAAAATGCACGAGGCTGGGGCCAGGACTAACACATGCAGCCATTGTACAAGACCCAAAGAATGTCATGGCTGCATTGTCGCTGTGCTGCTGCGGAAGTAATCTCCTACTTCTGAGAGAGCTTGTATGCCATGAAGATCATTATGCCATATTGGCTACTTTGTACTGTAGCCAATATACTGTACTGTAGCCATTTTTATTGATGTAGTTGATGTCTGCTTGTCCATCTGTTCGTCAAACTTTGAAGGACTGTTTTCATTCCATTTAAAATTGACCACATATAGTAGAGCTACCACAGCTCTGTGGTCATTTTTTAAACTACTTTGGTTCAGATATGACCAAAGGAGAGGTAACTGGTACATTGGGACTATGTTTTGGGATTCACACATTATACATAACCAATTAGCCTGATGGGTTATAGCTACTATTAAATTGCACCAAATCTCTTGACCACTTTTGATGATGCGGGTTGCTTACTCCTCTAGGATGCACAAGAAGCCACCATTTATGTATTGGAAGAGCTTGGATACCTTTTTCCAAAATGGCATGCTCCCATTCGTTCCAATCCTACTTGCTAATGTGGGTACGTGCTGAAAAGTCCTAGGGTTCCCACGTTTTCGAGCCCATGGACGCACATTATAGCAGTATTTTTTTTGGCCGACACACCTGTCTGAGGCTTTTCAATTTTTGTTTAATATTTCTGATAATACATTTAGGGTTGTGTTTTGGAGTCAGTGTTCTTCATGTGACCTGCAATTCCAACCATGACCACTATGCCAAAGCCGTCTTACAACCTGCAGACACATGAACATGCGTACAAGCACGTGGGCGATGCAATACACATTCCTGCCAACTGTAGAGGGAGCTAATCAAATGTGTAGGGCAATACTGACTGTCAGTTGGTGGCATTAATGCACCAAGAAAAATAGGCATATACTGGAAAAAGGGTTGGAGGAAGAAGAGAAGAAGAAGCAAACAAACATGCACGTTCCAAAATATGCAAAAGGTATCAGCTGTTTTATGAGGTGGGAAATGTATTCACCTCAATGCATTTTGATGAGTGTAAATATATCTGTGTGCTGCACAAAGTACCCTTACTGGGTACAGTCAGTCACAGTGGATGCAATGTGATGAATGTGATTTCCATAATGTTCCCATGATCTATATTTGTACTGATTATTGTATTCAATCAAACCTTTAAAAAGAGACTAGTACTGGTTTAGTATTACTTTTAGTGCTGGCGTTAGGAATGCCTGGTGCTCAGTATGTTAAACAAGACAAGGGAAACTTGAGGAACAGGCTTTACAAGGATGTCAAGGATGCATATAAATCTGGAATCCACATCACTTGTTGTCATTGAGACTCAGAGGCCCGTCATCGGGCCATCTTTTTCTTTCCATCAGAGCTATTAGAGCACGCTCAAATGGACTTTGATCAGTGATTTGAATGCAAAATGAATCGCACTGGAATTTATTGTGTTCGATTACCCTGCTAGCCCACCTGCTGAGATGCTAACTGCACTCATTAGCCCCTGAACTGGGCAGGCGTGAAATGGGCGCCCACAGTGTGTCAATGCTAGCCTCTGCCTCAATGTGCACCGCACAGCATTATCAGCTACTGTTCAGACAGAGCCAGCTGATAAATAGGAGGGCAGGAATGCACTTAAACTGATTCATTTGATTAGTATTGGATATGTTTTTGCCTTGGTGGAGACAGCCTGTGCTTTTCCGCGAGGGGGCTGACTCTGTGTGTCTGGTTGTGTGTTTATGCGAGTGTGTTGGCTGACAGATGTTCAGTCAGTCAAACCATGAAAATACCTCCCCAGCAAGTGAATTAAGGTGAAGCCAATGCTTATGCCCACACCAACAGATTCTTTATAGCAGCTGGATCAATAGTTTTCTGCAGTGGAGAGACATCCTGATAACACCAGGCTGGACATTTCCTTTTTGCCTCTGCAGCTTTATATCATCTATCATTTGAAGTAAAATGAATGCTCATTAAAATAAAAATGGGGCAATAGAGAGTTGCTGCAGAGCAAAAAGGTGAAATCGGGACAATTTCGCTACCTTTCGCTGAGCCCAGCCCCGCTAAATTATTGTCAAGCTTCTGTTCTCACATGGCACATACAATATGTGTTATGTTAACATTGGCAGAGTTAGTAGCACCCAGGACCAGATTTGAATTTGAATTTGAGTGCTTACCTCTTCTGCAAAGCCTTTGGGAAAGTTTGAGTTAGAAAAGTTTGCATAGCGTGAGTATGAACACAGCGAGTCTGTAAAGGCGGATGAATGAGTAGATGAGTTTCTGTGTTCAGTGTGATGATGTTTAATGTACCCGAACACCTCTGTAGCATCACTTAGCCACTTGTTAATAACCGCTTTTTTTAAGATATGTAAAAGCTTCAAAATTCACAAGTGGGGTTTTTATTGACGTATTTTATATCGTACAACAGAACGGGAAAATCTCTTACCCTCGTGTTGACCTCAGACCTTATTTCAGTCATTTAGCCAAAAACCCATTCAAGAAACCCCATTGACTCTGAGACGTGCAAAAATGCTAACTCATTTCCGGGTTTTAACACTCATTCCTGCAGCACTCTATCTTTCTTGGCTTTCAAAGATTTTTCACTGAAAGAAAGATTTTGTCGCTCCAGGGAGCATTAGGCTACATATGATTGGTAGTACAGGTTTTGTCATTTTTCCATATAGTATTGCACAGTTTATTAAGGGCTACATCTCGGATGTAAAGAGCAGCTGAGAACAACAACACGCATTTGTTTGCAGAAATCAGAATGAGACTCCTTTATCTTCAGCCCTCTTGAAATCCCATCAACAGATAATAATGCACTCCAGTTTCAAATGTTTAACAAGTGGATGCCTCTTTCTGTGACTCATTTCCTGAAAAACTGTGTAAAATAAAATAAAGTCATGTAGTGAAGCAGTATTTTATACACCCAAGACTGATAAACGAATGCTTCACCATTCCCTGCTTTGCTCTCAGGGCTTTTCATTCATCGTCTCATATATCTGTGTTACTAAAACTCACAATGTGAACGCCTTTATTTTTATGTCAGCCAACATATAAGGCCTTTAGACCACTTCCGCTGCACAGGATGACATGTAGAGGGCTGAGTTAACCTTTAATTACAGCCTCATAGTACAAAGTGTTGAAAGGCAGCCATTCATGGACTTTAATAACATATGCATTAAAGGATAGCGGGACATTAACAGGGACACACTAACCGGGGCATCGCCAGAGATTCAGAGGAACATGGCCTGAGTGTCTCTTTATACAGTCTGGCCTGCAGCACCGGTGACTTCTGGTAATTCAAAATTAATGTGAATCTTTTGAATGTGTGCTCCACAGCTGGGGTCCATCTGATAACACCGCAGTGTGCCGAGCACTCACTTGCACTGCATGACTTGGAAGGCACAGGTTGAATTTAAGGTTCAGACTTCCTCTCCTATCAGCATCGCCTGCCTCTCTGCTGAACTAGCACAAACTATTGATGCGACGCATTGACTGGTATCGATCAAAGCACCTCCCTTCCAGCACACAAAACCTCATAGAATTATTGTAATGCTCGATGAGGGTGTTTAGTGCATTTTCAGTTTTTTGATGACTGTTACCTGAGATAATGATAACGTTAAAAGATCATTCGAAAGATATGATTTGTCTTGGTGCTTAACTTTAAATTCCAATTAGAAGTAATTATGAAAATAAAGTAGATGGGGGTGGGTCAGGAGGAGTACTGAATTGTGACGTGTATGTAGCGTTTTAGGCTACATTTTGTTGGAAGTGTTTTAAATCGTAATCTACCTTATTAAGCCTTTTATCTCTGTAGTGATTCACCTCTCATGAGTGTTCCATTTTCAGAGACCTAAATCTCTGTGTATAAGGATGTAGTCATTGGCAAAGGCTCAGATCATAATTCTGGAACACTTAATTAATCAGTACACCGAAAAGGTCAAGCAGATAAGTCTATTTATTTGTTAAAACATGCAGACGCTCTATTGGCAAAGAAGAAATTGTAATAATAGACGATTAAGTAAATTATGTTCATTGACAGCGGGGGGTTTTTTTTCCGATGCCAACATTTAAAAAATAATCTTGCTTTCTATTACATCTGCGCATGGAGACTATTGTTAAGATTAGGGAAAGGGATTGGCTATGGCAAATAAACTGTGGTTAAGGGTTAGGCAACAAAAGCACTCGGCTGAGGTTGGGGAAAGATTGTTGTTATGGTTAGTAAAAATGCAAACATTAACAGCAAACTCCAATCTCTTATATACTTCTATATACATGATGACACATATACTAACATTCTACAGAAAATTAATATAGCAATATACACATCCATATTTCCCATAGTCTAGTTACTGTCAGTTCAGCAGTATGACTTTCTGAAATTATTGCTTCAGGGCACGAGCACCACTCCAACACATGATAATTCATCAGTTACTCTAAACAGCTGTCGCTGTCATCATCATCATCAAACCTTTATTTACAGTCGAACAACCACTGAGGTTTCCCTCCTTTACAATGACGACAGATGAGAATAAAGAAAAGATCAGGTAACAGCTACACATGGAAGCAGGGAGGTTTGTGATCGTGGGTTTAAATTGCCCACAGGTTAGTAGAGTATTGATTTTTAGCATGTGTTGATCATGTCAAGAATTTGTGGCACTAAAATAAAAGGCTGACTTTCCAAATCAATATCACCTTGAGCGTAAGCGAGTTAGATAGGGTCCAAAGTTTCCGGTCCAGCATCATTGAGATGTAAGGTGGTAGCTTGCCAACATGGCTTTAAAGATAAACAAATACCAAAGTGTATTTCCCCTCTCAACCAGAGAAGACCAACCCACCTTATCACACAGGAGACAATGGTGAGTACCGTAGCTATCACCAGTACAAACCTGAGGGCAGAATGACAGACGTGTTTAGAGGTTTAGGAGTGGACGGTGCAACATTGCTATAAATTCCATCTCCCATATCCAAAACTGACAGAAAAACAATCCTCTTCCTACTAATCATAGGGGAGCTGGTTCTATTTTTGTATAAGAAGTCTTTTTTTGATGCAGTTTGCTGACAAGATTGACTATGTGGCAATTAAATATAAATTTCTCATCAAGCGAGAACTCAAGACCAGCACAAAGCCCATGTGTTTTGATTTGCACAGAAACAGCCAGGATGGTGAAGAAGTGGTAATTGTGGTGATAATGCCAGTATCCACAGAACAGTAACTGATTATAGACAAACAGTGCAATTTCACCTACTAGGCTTGTGTAGGTCCATTAATCTTAATTGTCTTCAGCTGTATGTGAATGCATGTTGCTTAAAAGTTCAAATGAAATGTTGTTTTGTTATTGCCAGTCGTTCCAGACCTCTGACCTGGACCTTTGACTAATAAGTTTGAGATCCCCTGACCTAGATCATTTCTATCACCTCCTCTATGCAATGAAGTTACACGGGCCCACTTCCAAACACTAGGAAATATGCCTGTTGTGATAGAAAGATTAAATATATGTGTTAATTGCTCTGTGATAAATGGAGCGGACAGGATCCAATTATCCTCTCCAGTTGAACTCCTAGTAGCAATGGCTCGCAATGCTTCAAATACATCACTAGCAGGGAAGGTCTGAAAGGCAAACTGAGACATGTGGTTCATAGTACATACACAAACATTATTAATAAGAAGAGATCCTGTGTAATCACCTCCAAATAAACACCCAGCATCAGCAACGTGTCTGTTTAAAGCTAGGCAAACCTATTTCCGCTTCACAAATCAGTAGTTACCACATTTAGCATGTGCACGTAGGGAAATAGTGGCTTTGTTTTTGTTTGAGTTAACTGCTTTCCAAAACTTTACAGTGTTTGAATAGGAGCTCGTAATTAAGTCTTAATAATAATTAGATTTGGACTTGCGTGTGTGTTTGACCGCGGGATCAGTTCTGTTTATTCACGTTACTCGAGCAAACAATGTTTCTGTCCTGTCATCAGTCATGGCTGAAATAACCACTATTGCTGCCTTGTACCTGATGTGGATGTCCCAGCTAATTCGGAAAACCAACTGTCGCGTCTGGGTTCATAACATCATCCAGAGGCGCACGCAGCTTGGTGAATTTCACTGCCTTCTTCAGGAACAGCGTCTGGATGACTGCCACTTCCAACACTGTCTGAGGCCGACCAGTGCCCAGTTTGACAGGACCGGTGCCGGGAGCTGAGACGCAATGCCTGGCGTTTATAGTAACAATTTAGATGTTACGAGAATCTGGCTTTGAGAATCTGGAAATCATTGGTTTAGGTACCTTGAAAGTACTTTATAATAATAATAATAATAATAATAATAATTGGACCCTAAGGGCATTTAATGGTCAATCACAATACACATATACACACGTGCAGAGAACAATGCTCAAACACACATACAATCAAGTTCCACGATGAATTTTATCCTCTGCTTTTAACCCATCCGGCCATCCTTCCTCCAAGGGAAGCTGGAGCAGTCGTCAGGCTTTTATGGCGACCGGGGACCAACTCCAGCGCACATCCCTGTCCTGTCTTGGTCAGGGACAGGTCAGGATAGACGCACAACCTTGGGAAACTTATGGTTCGGTGTCTTGCCCAGGGACACTTGGACATGTGGACCGGGAGGAGCTGGAATTGGAACGCCAACCCCAGGGATGACAGTCAGATAACAACAGCTCTAATTCCGGAACCGCAGCTACCTAACACATGGCCCGGAGCTAAATTCAAACCTCCATCCCTGGCGGGGCTGAAGCTCAACAGCTTAACCCCCTGCGCCACAGCCTCCCAACAGAAGCATTTTTGAATTTTAATCTTAAATAGCTGTATAGGAAAATGATCTCTTATTCCTATCTAGAAGACACCATAGGCAATAATTTTGTAAATTCTATTGGAAATGATTAAACTAACTGGCTAGACCTAGAGCATCCTTTCAAAGTTGGCCTAGTGGGTTCTATCATCAGCTGGGAAAAGTTGAGGTTACTACTAACCTCCCTGAGATAATCAGATGTATTACTCAGCCAATTCAGATTAAAGTCACCCGCAACAATTAATTCAACATCGGAATACTGAGAGACTCGATCTGCTATTTTGTCAATGGCGGTTGATTAACATATTAACATATATAACCACACCGCCTCTTGTAATCCTTTAGAGCTATATAAAAGTCACTCACACTCTTTGTGAGCCAGGTTTCACTTAGCACCAAGATATCAGGATCAGTCTGCAGAACTTGTATGATAACTCTCTTCTGAAGTAGACTTCTAATATTTAAATGATTAATCCCTAGGATGTTTCTGTTCTTAAGGTAAGTGGGTTAGATAGAGTGTTTGGAGTGGGATCAGAAGTAGCAATAGACATCTGAAGGGGATTGTAATTAAATTGGAGGCAGTAGCGGCCCAATTTGAATAATGAATAGGGCCTCTAACAGTGATTCGAGTAGGAATGATCGAAGAAGTAATATATTGTTCACCTTGAGGATGATTAAAAGGATCAAATCAGATATAGGTGACAGCCCAAGCCTTGGATGGAGCGTGAAGGCCTGAGTGGTAGTGGGACATTATTAGAGATATATTATGTTAAATACAATCATATGGTGAGGTGAGAGAAGTCAAGTAAGTCATAATCAATCCAATCATATTGATGATGATTAGGTTATCAGGTCCAGTCATAATGATATATTAATCATAATCATATGTTAAAGATGTATGTGGTTTTGTTCTGAATCATTAAAGTCTCACCCTCAGAAATAATAGACAGAGCTGAGGGAAGGTGTCCTTGGGTGATCTCACAGATCAAGCACAGACCTTTAGGTGACGCAGTCATTTACTGGCCACGCAGAAATGTTCAAAAATAAGGTGAGACACAGACGTACCAGGCACAGAGGTGGCTATCTCCAACTTGAGAGAATGTGCAACAAGATCAATGCCCACAGAAAGCAGAGAAGAAGGCAGATTTCAAAAGCTCAATTCTGTTGTGAAAAGAAGTAAAATTGTCGATGGGAGGGGGACGCATTGCCGCTAGCTGAGTCCAGAAAGGACAGATGTTTCGACTGGGCCGCGAGCAATGGTGGAAAATCCCAGGATCAACTTATCCCTCTCCTCAAGTTTGTCTTTCAGACATGGCAAGTTCACAGGGGGCCACGCAGAGCCCAGCTGAATGTAGTACAACACTGTTCAAATGTGGGTGGTATGTTGAAGTTAACATTTGATCAAATACATTCTGTTAGCTGTCGTCACTCCAAACGATCTCATTTTGGTACGAATAAAAGACATGTCATTATTACAGTACCTCCTTTACGTAAACTACTCAGGGTTTTGTGTAGCTTATTGTGGTGTCACTGCATTGAATCAGTCCATCGAGAATTCTGGATCTTCAGCAAAAGGAATGTTACGGTGGAGACTAATGAAGGCCGACTGGGTGAAAGAGCAGTTTGGCGCCAGGGAGCTCGCCTGGCCTCAGCCCCTCCAGGGAATCACAAAAGACCTGCAAGTAGAGGAGATCATGGCCCTGCCAATCCCCGATACCCTTTGAAAAGGACAGACATTGTCTGGCCTGCGCTCTGATGCCTGAAAATAAGCATTCCTCTGGGCATTCTGAGCTGTTGTGGGTGCCAGGGAGGGAACAAAAAGGATGTGGTGATGCAAGGTTAACTTTGGCAGATTAAGAAGGTTCTGTCACAGCTGGTTTCATTTTTGTGTAGGTAAATTCTAGCATTTTGGAAAGTTTTATCTAAAACATGGATATGTAATAACCAATGTTGGGCAAGTTACTTCAGAAATTTAATCAATTAATCATTGTTATATATACATATTACTCATTGAAAAAGTAACACATTACTTTACTAATTACTCAACAGCTATAGTATAGTCACATCTATTGTTAGATTCCACACAAATCTTTTGTATTTATGTGTTGAAATAAGACATTGGTTTAACAAGCAGCCAGCCAACGGTTTGGTGATATTTACTGACTATCAAAAGTCAGCTTAATGGTAGCTTGACATAACTAACTGCACACAGAAGTCCAAAAGTCCTGAAGTCCAGTTGCAACAAAAACAGGCGAAACCAGTGACTAATGTTAGCAAGCCGGCTAAGTTGACGCATCATGACAATTTTGGGCAAGCTGTCTCCCCACACCGCCATCCCCTACATTACACTAACACGTACCAGAAACAGTCAAGTGAATATAGAGACCAAACTCCATCAGACTTCTGGTGAGACAGCGACCAAATTGTTTAAATTGTTGAAGCAGCTTTGCTGGAATTACTAACTGTAACCACTGAATTCCGAACTGTGATCACTTACACTATATTATTCAAAATAGGGGCCTTTGAAAATGAAGAAGGAGCTCAAGGAGATGATTAAAAAGAAGATGCTAGATGTAGTCAGCATGCTGTACTTTGAAAAGCTATTCTAGTATTGAATAACTGGTGTTTAATGTCAGAACTCACAGTTATCAGAGATAACATGACATTTCACATAATAAAACTGTTCATTTGGAGTGTGAGCTTTTCAGTATCGGCACATTGTTGCAGTTCCACAGCAACATGGAATGTCACCAAACGAGCCAGCTGGAGGAAGTATAACTGCATAAGTATAACTGCAAGAGTGGTTTGATGATTGCCATAATCACAGAGAACGTGTTTCAATCAGTGAGAGTAGCTTACTCAGAAATTTGACCAAAACGGTTAGCGGGTTAGAACAGCTGGCTTGTCTCTGAATGCGGCAGCTGAAAGGATTTACATAGAGGAGATAGAAGAAAAAAAAAAAAAACGGCAGACGCCATTCACATATCAATCACTCCTCTGAGCGCTTTCACATGCAATCATGAGCCGTGGATGAGTCGAGATGTCAGAGGAAATTGTCCAGGCCAAAGGAAAATGGAAACACTCATCACAGACATCAAGAATTTGTGGAATCATTTTACCGAGCATGCCGGTAATATATTTAACACAATGTCTGCTGTTTGTGTGTGTGTTAATCTCCGTTGCCTATTTTGCAAAGGGACACCGAACACCATCAATCAGAACAGAGATATAGGTTTATGAGTTTGCCGCTCCTCCTTTCACCCTTTTTCCTCTCCCTTGCCATATTGGGCGATAGATCTACAAGGCCTGACACTTCGATGAGCCCATTCCAAGAGAGTGATATTGCACCATAGATTTTAACAACGTGACAGAAACACCAATACAGTGCTGAACAAAGAGGCATTAAGGCAAAGATAAACCTCTGTGAAAAGCACATAAATCTGCAGGGTCCTGGTTTAAGATGGAGCCAAGAGGCCTGATGGCCACCCTTAATCAATACGAACCTCATCAAGAAAGGTTTCCGTCACACTGATGAAACTTATACCAAGGCTGGAAGAAGGATTTGCTTTAAGAGTACTTAGCTTTGCTGGTCCAATTAGTTGTCATTTTTGCAGTGGTCTTAGATCCTAGGCCAAAATAACCAGGTTGAGATTCATTTTTAAAGCTTTATGAAGTTTTCTGTAGAGTACGTGATCTTGTAGCCTTCATATTTTTTTTGTTTTTTTTGGTTATAATCATATTAATAAGACCGCTACTGTAACATTTTGGTGACAGTTTTTTTGCTGACTTCCTGCAAAATGTCAGTGGACTCTCAACAAGATTTTACTCAATAGGCGATTATGACAAGTATTCAGCTTGAACACCAGAAAGGTCATCTCAAGTGCTAATCCTCAGACTCCATCAGTTAAGCAGTGGCTGGCCAATGAGCTGAAAGTTCACTATGGAGAGACCTACAATCAGCTGACTTGACCTCCTGCTCTCCCCCTTTTTCACTCAAAGGTCTGCAGTGTGATCGGCATTGGAAACAGAGTCCTGCACGCTGACAATGACTTTATTTTAATTGCAATGTTTGTCTTTGCGGATTCTTCATCAACCCAAATCAGTATGGTTGTCACAACATGGGTTATCCTGATCTGATTGTTTGACTCTGGACTGCTGGGGATCAATACTATTTCAGGACTCTTTGACGCCTCTCTGTCCTCAGAGTCACCTTTCAATTAGACTGTTTGCGAGAGCCTTTTTTGCCTCACTAGCAGAATGGCCCTAGAGATGGCAGCGTCGGTCTTTTGGTCCACCACTTTTGTCCAAACTGAATCATTAAACAAGTATTGGATGAATTTTTATGAAATTGTTCATACATGCATGGTCCACAGAGGATGAACCCTGCTGAGTTTGGCGATCCCCTGACTCTTCCTTCAGCTCGATTATGAGGCTGCCATCTTTGGCTTTTACTGGAATGTCTCAGCAACAACTGCAACTATAGGATGGATTGCTATGAAATTCAACATAAACATTAATGAGCACTTAATGTCCCCCTCAAGTTGAATTGTAATAACTTGTTGATCCCTTAAGAATTCCTCTGGCATCATCATCAAAGTGTAATTTTCTTATACTTTGGTTTATGACCAATTACCTGCAAAACTAATGACACTCAGCTTCAGCTGTACATTGTGTTCAATTCTAATTAGCAAATGTTAGCATTTTGGCATGCCAAACAAAGATGGTGACAATGGTAAACATTATACATGCTAAATATCAGCGTGGTAGCATTAAATAATGGGGTGCTTTTTGGGGTGCTTTTCAGGCTGCTCAAAAACAACAAGCATACTGACGTTTCCATTAGCTCAAAGCACCACTGTGGGCACTGTGAGACGGGAGCATCTCAACTGCGCCTTGAAGTCCCTGTGTAAGTTTAGGACAACAGTCGCACCCTGGCCTACCTTGTGACATGCTCATGTCCTTGACATTTACTGTTGCACTGCTGAAGTAATAACACGGCTGGCAGAGATCAGGCTGACACAATACAAAGAAAAGACAGTGGCAAGTGGAATTAGACCATCGCAGACAAAATAATTTTCCAAAATGCCTCTCAGTGCTCTCACCGAGGTGCTCTGTTATTCTGCTTTTCATGTACGGTGTAGCATCTTTTGGAGAGTTTTGAAAGGAGAGCGTTGCCTTTGAGTTACCTTTCAAACATTTGCATTCGAAAAGATGGAATGAGCAGTGATATGGCTTAGTGTAAATGTCTGTTTCTGTTTGGAAAGCTTGCTACAGTTATTATCTAAATAAAGGAAGAAAGAAAATGGGACTTATTTATGTAAAACAGATTTGCGTGTGCATATTTCTGGAAGCTTCCTGGGTTAAAATCAACAGAACAATAAGAGGAAATCATGATGTAGTACGTGTTACCACTGATCTCTGTAGGAACGTCTGGATTCCCTTGCGCCCATTCACGGGGAATAGAGAACTGCACCGACTCTCTCTGGCTGGAGCGTTTGAGGCCTCGTGGTCATTTGTCATGTTATTTTAAACATGTGAATGAATCATCTGAAGGAGGCCTCTGAAGACTCCTCCAGACACACCTTTGAAGGCACGTTGATCCGGAAAGGCGAGCAAAGGCAAAGACAGTCAACTTCTTACAGCTTGGGAATACATTAAAGCCATGTAATTATCTATTACAGTAATCATGCAGTAAATACACACCTTCCTTTTGCAGCACTTTATACTATGTTACATCCCGTGGCTTTTGTCCATGTTATATTGAAATTCTTCCTGTCTTTCTTCTTTTCCCGCCTGTTTTGAACAGTTTCACCTGTTCTCGTATGTTCACCTGCACCTAATTCCCTTGTTAGTTCCTTGTCTATATATACCGGTTCTTTTCCTTTCTGTTTGTAACCCTGTTTACATGTCTGTTTGCTACTGCTTGCACTGTGTTTAGTTTCCATGTTCCTGTTATGCCTCTGTGGATGTTCCTCGTGCTTTTGTCTCCGGACTTGGATTTACCTGTTGCCTGTCTACCTGCATTAACTGCCTGTTAGCTAATTTATTTCAAATAAATGGTTGAACTGCTCCTGTCTGCCTGCGCTGTCTGCCCATGGGCCCTTTCACCCACTCCAGTACTCCGCACATACATTTAGGTAATTGTTTGACTAATTTCTGTAGTTTCTCTTCTAAATGTGTCTCTGTACTACTAAAAGTAAGTTAATTAAGCTGAAAGAGAACAAATGGTGACATTCGATATGCTTTGGCCAGCAAACGATAGAGTAAAGCAAAATGCAAAATGCGTCAGTGTCGACACACCGTTCTTTAATTTGGAAGACGAACTCTCTTTGCGGTTGTTTTGGTTCATTTAGGCTGCTGTGAAAGTGTTGATTTAAAAATTTGAGAAACAGCGGTGTGGACCAAACAACCAGACCAAGAATGCCTACACAGGAAGGACTCCGTCTTCTTCGGACTCTGTTGCCATTCCTGGACCACTGCTAAGTCAGAAAGAGCTGAGGCCCATTGCTGACTAAATTACATTCCATATCTTATTACTGTTTTGATTCTTAATTAACTTCCACAATGGAGTTACTTAGAAATGTAGCACTTGCAGTAGATTACATATAATTAATTTATTTCTAACAAAAAGATGTTATACAGCTACATTCACAGAGTTTAAAAAACATCTGACATTTTCTTGGAATTAAATCACATAATTCCAAACTTCTACTGAGCATTTCTCCAATTCAAGTGCAGTTTTTTTTTCAATCTTTGCTTGACTAGTGATATAGCAGAATAGACATATTGTACAAGCAGAAGGTCTGTGTCATAAATGTCTGACAGAGACATTGAGGATTTCTCACTAGTCTTGACAGCTGTGGGACCCTGTAAGCCTTCAGTATTTCATGTAACTCTACAGGGTGAGCACAGCTCTCAGAAGCCTTGTACCTCCTGAGCCCAGTACACACAGGCCGCAAACATCTCGCTGCTGAGGTGACCGTATCCCCTGGCTTCAAACAGGAGGGCGTCATGAAAGGCCAAGAACCCCAGATATATCAGAGATGCTGGAAACGACGAGGGCCTGTCGACTGACAAGCCTCGTGGTGCTTTGACAAGAATGATGGGGATAAAAATAAGTTTGCGTAATCTCTCCAATCGGATTAAGTTTCACCTTTCCCGCAGTTGAGTGATTGCGGCATTGTGTATCACGGCTGAAGGCTTTCATAATGAATGTTTCAGCATTTCCACGATAACAAAAAACATAGTGTCACCTCTGATTATTTTTTTGTCTGCGTGTCTCATCTTCAGCTGTTAAATCCCACCATGTCTGCACGCTTATTGTCTCGGAAAGCTGCCTGGCACAAATCTAATATCAACCGAGAGGCCAGTGAAGTGAACACAAAGGAGAGAGATCTCTGTGACACATGATGAAAGATCCCTGACAGCAGCAGGTGGCTGTGGTGCAAACGCCCACAATTCAACTAATGGTTCTATAGAGTCCAATATTGCTCTAAAGCTACTGATGGAATTTTACTGGAGAAAAACAAGACATTAGCATTCCCTTTCATATCTATTGTTGCACCATTGTGAATAAAACTACATTTCTAATTTATAAACCTTTTGTATAAAGAACATAATGGGAACAATCTTCAGTGGGTACTCAGTGGTATTGTGATAGAAATGAGAAAAGTGGTTGGTATTTACCGTACCAGTGGAACAAGAGCAAGATAGAGTCATTCAGCACAAATCTGATGGTCTGTAATTATCAGCATGCAAATATCACCCATCTGTGTTTTAATGTGGCCTTCAGTTTTTTGTTTTTTCTTTCACCAAAGGCTAACATCTCTAAAAAGACAGTAATTACTCAGCGGGGAATGTGGGGTCCATTAATTTTTGCTTTGGCACAAATACTGCAAGTACATCCTATACCCTCTCAATGCTGCAGCTGAGATTTATTAAAGTTCAGCTGGTGCTATTGCATGGTGATTACTATTAAGCTGAACACTGTCACGAAATAATCACCAGATATATTGGTATGCAGTTTCAAAACATATGGTTACTCAATTGGCCTCTATAACGGTGATACTTGAGAATTTTCTGGTGTAAAAATACATTCAGGGAGAAGTAAAAGTGGTGTTATATTATGAGTCATACCTGAGCTTGAGTGGTTTACGGTAATAACAATGGCAGATTTACCTCACAAAATTTATATGTATATTTTTTCAACAGCGGGTCATCGATATCAGACAGAGGAAGACAAAAGGAGGTTTCTCATTTCCAGCCAGCAGCCGTCGATCTTTCCAGCTGAAATGCTAACTGTTGTATCAGGTATAGTTTGCTAGCTCATTATTCTACATTAATCAATGTAGAAGACATGCAAATAAAGAAATGGCATTGTGCTTCTATCGCAGTATAGATCTAGTTCGTAAATGTGAGACCTGTCTGTTATTTCATTTTAACATAACCCTGTTTGGCTGCTTTGCTGACCTCGTGTTTAATTCACAAGAGAAAATGCTTTTAGGTAGAGGACTGACCGGTGTGTTTGGCGAATATAACACTATCTCGGGTAATGTTTGCTGGGGTTGCTGGAGTGTCTCCAGATCCAATAAAGAGCAGAGCTGCTGACGTTGGACAGAGTGTGGATGTGCTAGTTGAGAACGAGGCAGGTCCTGTATGTTTCACAGTAAAACTGTAACCTGACAAACTAATATAATCTAGCCAGTAAACGATGTTCCTTGGCTTTGGAAGTAACACTCAGTTAGTCCTGTCTCAGCTTACTGTTGCTATTGACGCGACGTACGATAAGCCAGATAAACGCATTTTTAAATGACTTCCTTACACTTTTCGACTCTTTTTGGAAAGGATGAATGAAACATCACTTTCCAAACTCTTTAAATGCAGAGTAATGCTCTTACCACTGACCGTTCACCAAAATACACAAAAACGCATGGGTCGATCCGGAGCTAGTGAACCAGCAGTTTCTGTCATGTGTTTGTGTGTACGCTGGTTACGTGCTGTTACCCCACAAGAAACACTGCTACGTGTGCTGTACGTGTCAAACTAAGAACATCCAACGCAATTGCCCACTCATTTCCAACCGTCTGTCAAGATTTAGCCTTGGTGCAATAAATCACTCACTGACACACAATGTAATAGGCCATGTGATGCAATGAAGTATGCTTGAGTGTCTGATGGCCAGAGGGCCCGTTCTTAAGACAGCGCTCACTTTGCTTCCTAGCACATCATAATTACTCCGTTTCCCTACTGGCTTGCAATCCGTCTCCATAGTGATACGTCTTTTACATTCAGGCAGTGTAGGATTGTGCACGTACTGTAGGTATGAACATGCACACACACAAGCACCTCTCCCTTTGCGCACCTCTAGGCCCCAAATTAATCTCTGTAGCATATCTTTCACATTCACATGTTTATTACATCAGTAAGTGAGGATCAACATCATCCTCTGCTCATGTAAATGAAACATGGGGGGGGCGGCTGGAACTGGCAATTATCGAAGGTAATTCATTATGAAATGTTTTTAGACTATCAGGCTGCATTTGAACTTTAATAACGACTCATGAGTCGTCATGGCAACCTTGGGACGACTGATTGCGGCAGTGTTTTAACCCAAAATGCATCATACTATATGTCCTGGTCCTGTCCTGATCACATTAGGTCCAATCATTTGCACTTGACACATCCTGACTATTCGAAGGACAGAAACGGAGTAATCATAACCTCGTGAATAAAATAGTGAAGCTTATGAAGACTGTAATTTACATTTCATGGTGAGATAATTTAAATGATAGCCCAGGGATAAGCTTAGTACTCGTAGTCATCATTTATAAGACTATATAGACTGTTAAGGGAAACTTTTTGAGGTAATTTTGTTCATTTTGTTCATCTCTTAAAATTATTCCTTCAGGCTTTTCCCATTACATGGTTTCATTGTCACGCTTTTGGGACAGGCTCTCTTTAACGATAGGTCATTTACTGGTGATGTCCGGAGGCTACGGATGCCAGGAGAGCAGTCATTTCAATGCCAGTCATAGAGAGCCTAGTACAATTACTGCCAGTTAAATAGTTAAAAAAAAAACTGAAAAGAGCAATAGAGTAATGAAAAAATCAGCAAAAGACATGGGAAGGTAAGTCAAGGTGGTAAAATGTGTTCACATTAACAACTTTTAGGTGAGTACACATGAATAGTTAATGGTGAATTTCTATATAACCTAGTTTATGTCAATACAGCATTTCCAATTATAACCAGTTTAAACGCACCGTTAATCTCAAAATAAGACAAAAAACTGCATCTCCAGCACTTCTCCCTCAGCCAAGGAATTCGGTGTGTCTTTGATGACACACCGAAATACATGTACAGAAGGAAAACTCCAAATTCAAAGGTTACTTAGCATGGAAGTCTGTGCCAGTTAATAATACCAAAAAGATAAATTTCAAAAAAGAGTTTAAGATAGAGAGAGAGAGAAGAGATTAAAACGAAAAGCAGGACTATTGTCAGCACAAAATGAACGTAATAAACTTACATTTGCAGCATTGGATTATGGTTTGTGGTTCAGAGAGGCGTACCATTTAACTCGCAAGATATTTGATGGAGTCCCAGACTGAGAGAGGCTGTATAAAAAGGCTTGAATGATGCAAATTGGGCACAAAGTACACCCTGTTAGGCAACATATCCAGTAATAGCGCCGCTGTGCCTTTGCTCTTTGTTTTTTCACAGCTGCCACGACTTAAGTCCTGAGATAGAGGTCATGAAAAATAAAATCACTGAAATAGAACCTGAAATAGAAACTGAAGAAGAGGAGGATGTGTGGGTTTTGGCAAACATCAACAAATTCATTCTCCTTGTGAAGCCTTTGAGATGTGACAGTTTGACAAGTGGAAACCTCTGGGGAGATGCTTCCCGTAACCCTACAGGAAATGAAATATGGATTATCAGTAACTATCCATGAAGAATCTGCCCTGCGATTGACTTCTGCCCTGCGATTGACTGGCGACCAGTCCAGGGTGTTTCCCTGCCTCTCGCCCAAATGTTAGCTGGGATAGGCTCCAGCCCCCCCCTGCGACCCTTCGGGATAAGCAGTATGGATAA